>CM055825.1:37739796-37758069 GCA_029582265.1 Zoroaster sp. YZ-2022
CGGCGTCTCAATTTCCTGAAACTGAGATCACATTTTGATTGAAACAATGATTGGGTTTATTTTTATTTACACGCGTGTAACTTCTGGAAATAGAGATTGCATTTTGAGTAAAAAAAAAAATTATTTGGCTTTTCCCGTCAGCTTTTCAGTTTGAAACCCATGGTTCAGCGTCACTATTACGTTACTGGTATACACAACAGCATCTGATAAATAATCCAGGTAAAACTTGCAGCTTTGCATGGTGAAGAGGATAAGTAAGACTAATTGCGGTGACACCATGGGAAATTCTCTATTGAACAGTAATTAGTTCTGAAAAGAACTGGAGGTTACAACTCGACGTTTCTGATCAGTATGCCTGATCGTCCCGGAGGATAAATCATTTCCAAACCTTTGACCCCATTGATATCTTTTGTAACGGTGTGCTTTGTGTATTCATGGAAATAGCCAGCATTTTAATTTACAGAGTGGTGCAAATTTGATAGAAAAACATGAGTTAGGACAAATCTAACCAGCCCAGCCTATAGCAACTACAGTATTCCTCAAAGCTAACGGTTAATTCCAATGAAAGGTTATCAATCCATCGCTGATTACAGTTATAATTAATAGTTGGCCTGAACTGCTCTTGCATCATAAATATATTAAACTCTTCCAATCCAGCCTAGAAGTAACTAATAATACAAAGTTTTACCTACTACTTACAATTCTGAAAGTTAACAATGTAATTTCAAATATCTTACCATCAACGACTGCAATACAAATATGGCGGTTATGGCATTCAACAGAGACTACAGAAAGATAACTCCAAGAGAGCGGGAAAACATTTTTCTATAAGGAAACACATTTTTATAATACAAATGCGCAGAACCTTGTCAACTGCACTGCTTTATCAGATATCCACGGTCAGTGTGTCTACATTCCCTCGGAGACATGGATGACTTCAAGCAAGCCAAGGCGCGGGGCAAATCTGTTCGCTACTACAATCCCGGCCAAAATAGTTGGGACACGTGACAATAAACATACCCTACGCTGTCCCCGCTCTCCGCTCTCCGCTCCCCTGCTCCCCACCAATGTTGTTATCTCCAGCCGGAGCACAGACCGACCAATAAGAGCCAACATTGTCAAAGGCCGGGGCCCAGCGAGATTTGGCCGATTGTCTGAATTCCCTGGTAGTATAATATGAGCGACATGCCCATTTTATCCATGCGCTTATTGTCTGTCTTTGTGATTTTTTTTTTGTTCAGTTTATTTTATTTTATTACTACAGTAGTATTATTAAGTTTTTCTCTGGAGGGGTGTTTGGTTTGTTTCCCAAACATGAAATAGCGTCCAAAGGTTGAATTAAAGAAAATTATTTGGGAAAAAATTATAATAATGATAAAATATTATTGTAGATGTTACCCTAACGTGTGATAAATTATACTCTTTATACAAAAGATACAAACGTTCTATTGGTGGGATTCGAAACCCACGATCCTGCGTTTTACAACATACGTCTCTTATCCACTATACCACCGTATGGCACCAGTTCGGTCCCATTCATATGTCGATGGATAATGTAACCACGGTTCACCACTGAACAATAAAGAAGGAGAGTCACTCCTTCCTTTCTTTGGTTTCGATGGATCACCGTTGGATTTTTCGTCAAAATAACTGGAATGAGGGATGAAACCAAATTGAAGAGGCTTGTATGTTGTTTGTGTATCTTAATGTGCGTTGAACACAAACTCTCTTTTGGGAACTTATGGACCAAAATGGCATGGTGAACCGTGTACGGTGCACCCTACAATAAAGTTCTGATCATCTGTGTTTTGCGCGCAAGCGCATTGCAGCCATGCACGTCCAAGGGTATCGAACTGGGAACGCTTGCAGGTTGCCACGGTGGTCTAGTGGTTAAGACATCTGATCTGAAATGCGGATATCGTATGTTCGAATCCCAACCAAGTAGAATGTTTATGTATTTTTGTCCGCAACACCGACAATAATATTACTTTTATTTATTTATTGTTTATTTTATTTTTTGATTATTATTTTTTGATTATTGGATGATGATTTTGAGGAGGAGAGTGACGTGAAGATGATGAGGATAATGAGGATGAGGATGACGTCCATGTCACCTACATCATTGGCATCATCATCATCACGAGATGATCACCAACACCATCACTTGCTCTGTCCCTTAATGTATTGTCCTTGAGACAAAGACAAAGACTGCGGTTTGCCATGTCTGGTCACGGCTCCGTAGATAACTAAGAGAAAATTCAGACATGTCTGAATTCCTTGTAGTATAATATGTGAGCGACATGCCCATTTTATCCATGCGCTTATTGTCTGTCTTTTTTTTTTTTTTTTGTTCAGTTTATTTTATTTTATTACTACAGTAGTATTATTAAGTTTTTTCTGGAGGGGTGTTTGGTTTTGTTTCCCAAAACATGGAAATAGCGTCCAAAGGTTGAATTAAAGAAAATTATTTGGGAAAATTATAATAATGATAAAATATTATTGTAGATGTTACCCTAACGTGTGATAAATTATACTCTTATACAAAAAAGATACAAACGTTCTAATCGGTGGGATTCGGAACCCACGAGCCCCGCGTTTTACAACAGGTGTCTTATCCACTATACCACCGTGGTATATACCAGTTCGTTCCCATTCATATGTCGATGGATAATGTAACCACGGTTCACCACTGAACAATAAAGAAGGAGAGTCACTCCCTTCCTTTTTTTTTAGTTTCGATGGATCACCGTTGGATTTTTCGTCAAAATAACGGAATGAGGGGATGAAACCAAATTGAAGAGGCTTGTATGTTGTTTGTGTATCTTAATGTGCTTTTCGCGTTGAACACAAACTCTCTTTTGGGAACTTATGGGACAAATGGCATGGTGAACCGTGTACGGTGCACCCACAATAAAGTTCTGATCATCTGTGTTTTGCGCAAGCGCATTGCAGCCATGCATCGTCCAAGGGTATCGAACTGGAACGCTTGCAGGTTGCCACGGTGGTCTAGTGGTTAAGACATCTGATCTGAAATGCGGATATCGTATGTCTGAATCCCAACCAAGTAGAATGTTTATGTATTTTGTCCGCAACACCGACAATAATATTACTTTATTTATTTATTGTTTATTTTATTTTTGATTATTATTTTTTGATTATTGGATGATGATTTTGAGGAGGAGAGTGACGAAGATGATGAGATTATGAGGATGAGGATGACGTCCAGCGTCACCTACATCATTGGCATCATCATCATCATGAGATGATCACCAACACCATCACTTGCCTTGTCCCTTAATGTATTGTCCTTGAGACAAAGACAAAGACTGCGGTTTGCCCGCGTCTGGTCACGGCTCCGTAGATAAACTAAGAGAAAATTCAGACAATCCCGGCCAAAATAGTTGGGACACGTGACAATAAACATACCCTACGCTGTCCCTGCTCTCCGCCTCCTGCCCTGCCCCCACCAATGTTGTTATCTCCAGCCGGAGCACAGACCGACCAATAAGAGCCAACATTGTCATGGGGCCGGGGGGCCCAGCGAGATTTGGCCGGGATTGTAGGCGGACCACAATGTCGGAGTGGTGTTGTAGGATGTGTTCCCGGTCTTTAGGTAAATGGAGATTGATGTTCTTATGAGGAATACTTGCGGTTTGGAGAAAATAACCAATCGTCGAGGTGGAAACAATCCCTTACTGTAGCAAGACGATGATTTTCTACTTGAATCATTGCAGACAGTTTTATGATCGATTTAATGAGCAATCACTGCTTCTCGGCTACAAGAAAGTTGCTGGTACTAGGCTCGGCCCGGATTGGTTTTGTGACAACCGTCATTTATGAATGAATGATTTTTATGTCGTGTGAAGAACAAGCTCATCCTCGAATGTTTAAGTTTTGTGCTCAATTGGCCAGGAAAACATACAAAATATATCTTAGGTAAAACTTGTAGCTTTGCATGGTGAGGACGATAAGTAAGACTAATTGCGGTGACACCATGTGAAATGCTCAATTGAGTAGTAATTAGTTCTGAAAAGAACTGGAGTTACAACTTGACGTTTCGATCAGTATGCTCTGATCGTCCTCAGTTTATATCTTATAAACACACAAAGTGTTATCTTTTTTTAGCTATTTCTGCAGCCATTTCTGGGGAAAATTTCTGCTCTGCTTTCATCAGAACCTTGATATTTTTTTTTAGAAAAGAAAACATTTATCGTCAGAAGCTTTGCTTTATGGGAGTACTATCCATTCATTTCAGGACACTGTTAAAGGGACACTATCGTCATGATCAGAGCAGACTTTCAACAGGGCATGGAATCGGCGTCCTAGTTTAAGATGAACACAGTGACTGAAAATTACTGGCTCATTTATGCAGCAGCAACGGTAATAAGACCTCATCATGTGGGGTACTATTATTCTCAGTCACTGAGTTAATCTAAAACTAGCACTCTGATTCCATGCCCTGTTGATCGTGACGATATTATCCCTTTAATACATGATGTCACCGCAAATCTCACTCCATAGAAATTAATATGTCGAATGTAAAATATTAAAATATGTAAAATATTAAAACACAAAAACAGTTTTTTTCTCCAAAGTGTGACCACCTATTGTGATGAAACTTTCTTAGTTTAATGATATTATTTATTTCTTGAAAATGAGGGGATCTTACTGAAGGTATATTTCCAAATACCATTGTTGTACCATTGTTTTTCCTTTAAAGAAATTTGTCGTACAAAGCTTTTTCAAAGATATGACATAAAACACAGAGGGCCACTTTCTCAGCAGTCACGTTAGCAGTTTTCTAATGGTTGTAAAAAAAATTAATATCTGAAACCACCCAAAGAATTTCTCAACATTTGAATAGACATACATGCTTATCTCAAAGATAATTTGAGTTGATTATTACTATTATTTTTACCCTAAAATTTCCATCAACAAATGGACGGAAAAGTGAGGTAACTTTTCCGTCCAATTTTTATGGAAATTTGAGGGTAAAAATTAATTTTAAAAAATAAAATAAAATAAATCAACTCAAATTAGATTCTAGTATAAGCCTGCATGTCCATTCACATGTTGGAAACACTTTTTGGTTCGGTTCGGTACTTAAAAATAACAACAACTATTGGAAAACTGCTAACATGACGGATGCAAAGTGGCCCCTTTATTGTGTTTTATGTCATATTCTTCCGCTGGTTTGGGCCAGTGACGTACGTTCTGGAAATGTTAAAGCATTTTTATACGAAGTGATTCAGAAAACATCAGGACAATGACAACAGCCTTGATAGCATCTTTTACCTCCACATATAATTCGCAAAGTAACATAATAAATATATTCTTACCCGCATAATGTCCAAGTAAGCATTGTGTTACTCTCATTTGTATCGATCGACCCGACGACTGTTAATGGAAATTGTATCAATATACCAGACGGCTGTTAACGGACATGCTGCAGGTACACTACCCGTACATTAATTTCATTGGATGACACCAGATTGAACTTGAAAATCCCGTACGGTAATTTCAACCGATTTTGTTTTTTTTCTTTTGCTTGAGTTTTACCGGCTTGAGTTTGAGAGTTAGAAGTGCTGGCAATATGATTCATTTTTACTGTATAAATTAAAATAATTTAAAAAAATAAATAAATAAAAACGGTCACAGACAGGTTATTAAGTTTTCAAAATGTGTACAGTATTTTATTTAATTACTGTTTTCACTGGAAGCAATGAGGGAGCTACAGTTAAGGGTCCGTGTGTAAATTAATTTGAAAAATTTAATGGAATAAAATTAGATCATGGCAGCTAAAAGGTAAAAAAAAAGTTAACTTTGGAAATATGCTACATAGAATTAGGTTACAGTTGAAAATAACATGTTAAAAATTAAAATATAATATTTAGCGGTATAAAGGTAAGTTTTAAGGTTAGTGTGTGTTTAAGGTTAATTTGTTTCAAATTTGTTTCGGATTTGTTTCACACAAGGATGATCTAAACAGCGTCTAAAAACGGTATTAAGTGCGTCACAAACACTGCATCTGCCTGCATTTGTCGATGTGTACAAAGTTTGCCCGAAATTAGTTTCGGTAAATCTATTTTTAGCAATTAGGCTAAGAGCGATCAATGCCATTTCACAACATCCATACAACTACATTGGCCACAAATGCATTGTGTAACAATCATTTAAAGCCACAATGTTTGTCACAATGAGTTAGAACCCTAACCCCAGCACCCCAGACAATGTTGAAAATGTTTTGCGGATGAATTATTAACAAATTCAATACACTGATCTAGCCTGTCGATCAAATAGCACAGACTGCCCAATAGGCAATAAGCCTATTCATGACAACTTTTACTACATCGGTCAAGCGCCTCACTATAAAGCAGACTGTATGACCCAATTTTTCTAAGGGTTGCTAAGGGTGGGCGGGGACTACAGGAGTATCTGAAAACTGCACCTTATCAATATGCATCTTTTTGACCTTTTATGAACTGTCAATTAAAGAGAAATAATATGGATATTCATGACGGATGGATCGGTGCAAAATAGAGGGAGGGGGTGTTACAGGTTTTATTCATAACATCATTATCAGCTCTATAAATATTTTAAAACTTTGAATAGGGAGAATAATGTTCACGCTCTATGAGCGTCAAACTTGGCAGATACCGGCGCAATATAAGTGTCCATTATTATTATCATCATTATTATTATCATCATTATCGAGCTACGGATTAGATTGAAGACTTTGAGACGTTGGCGGGAGCAGACTGACAGGTAAAATTTCCAATTGTTTATGTAATTCCTAGCATGCGCATGATATTGAGAACAATGGAAAAGAACAGCTACGTCTGCTGCCCTCTAGTGTCTCAAAATTCTTCCATTGGATGAAAATGTTATCATTTTTTTAAACTTCTTACTAACCATTTAATATAACATATAATATGCCTTTATATAACTTATACCCCATTAAATATCTTATACATAAAATATATTGAATATATTTTTAGGATAACTATAATCATTAAGCCTTGATAGCTGATAGCAAACTCTTCAAAGAGATACAAACCATCAGTTAAGAATGATATAATAAATACAATTTATAAACATAGATGCTATTGCACAGTTCTAATTATTACATACAAATATACAAAGTATTTCTACAAGCAAATATCCTAAATATGAAAGGGATTTACAACATCAGTAGTTTTTTACTGCAATGATCTTGTTCAAGATCTGTGTTTCTGTTTTGATACATGATCCATCGCCACACGAGGGCGCTACACGAACCGCTACAATCACAAACCGCTATCACACACGAACCGGTTTGTGCGGTATAGCAGTTCGTGGGTTACAGCAGTTCATGTAGCGCCCTCGTGCTGCGTGTAGTGACGGATCGTGTATCAAAAACACAAACACAGTCTTGAACCAAGACTACTGCAGCACAAAAACTACGGAACACTCTTCCATTGGACATTTGCCGTTGCCACTCTATCAACGCATTCAAGACAAGGCTGAAGACCTTTTAGCATAAATCTTCATATAATCTCAAATAATTTTATTCCACCCCTTGCAGTGCCTCGGAATAGGAAGCTAGATAAATGGCGCTAGATAAATGGCGCTCTATAAATGCATTATTATTATTATTATTAATTGTTGAATTTACAAAAGGTTTCTGTGCAGTAACTTTTTGTAAAAAATGTAAATTTAAGTTTTTGTCGTTTTCTCAAAAATGTGAGCATCTATTGCGATGAAACTTTATTTTTATGATATTTTTCTTGAAAACTAGAGAAATTAAATGTCAGAACAACAAGCTCGTATCTAAAAATTGCAACAAGGTCATATGTGTAATAGTGCATAAATTTGCATACATTAAAACAATTGAGTGTAACAATGTTGTATTTTCTTCCATAGGCTTTGCATGTTCATCCTGGAACTCTGTAAAAAAGATACACTGCTTACACTGAGCAAAATCCATGTCTGCAACAAGGTCGTAATTATGATTCGACCTTGAAGCACTGATGTGACGATATGTTACCAAATTTAAAAGATTAAGATTAAAGATTAAGGTTAATTCCCTGTTAACCTTAATCTTTAAGATTAAGATTAAAAGATTAAGTTGTTAACTTGTTAACCTTAATCCTTAATCTTTAAGATTAAGATTAAGATTAAAAGATTATGTTAACTCTGTTAATCTTTAAGATTAAGATTAAGATTAAGATTAAGATTAAAAGATTAAGGTTAACTCTGTTAATCTTTAAGATTAAGATTAAGATTAAAAGATTAAGGTTAACTCTGTCAACCTATCACGGCAGATTCATAGGAATACAAGTCATGAAACATTGCATAATCCGATCGCTGCAAATGAAACAGGAAAGCACAAAAACTAAAACATCCAAAACTGTTTACAAATTTCCATACAAGTTTTCTTAGGGGGATAGCTAAGGCATAAATTATTTTTCAAATTGTCCATTAAATACATCAGTCTTTGGTTAAATATCTCAAAAACTGTTGGGCTTAAGTAGGTCATCTAGTCTGGGGTCAAACAGCAATTTGTCTATTTAAGTGTTGTAAACTTTTGATAATAATAAAAAATTACATTCATTATAGTAAGAGATGGAAGTACATTAAAAGGAAGTTTATGACCTTTATCAGATCAGGGGTATGACCTTTACATTGTAACAGATCAGGGTTACGACTTTAAGCAAATCAGGGGTATGAAATTTAACAGATCAGAAGTATGACCATAAGTAGATCAGGGGTATGACCTTTAGATCAGGGGTATGACCTTTAGATCAGGGGTATGACCTTTACATCGTAACAGATCAGGGTTACGACCTTAAGCAGATCAGGGGTATGAAATTTAACAGATCAGGGATATGAAATCTAACAGATCAGAAGTATGACCATAAGTAGATCAGGGGTATGACCTTTGGATCAGGGGTATGACCTCAATATGATCTCAAACAGATCAGGGGACATAACCTTAAACAGATCATCAGAAAATGACCTTTGATGGATCAAAGTAGTGTGCCCTTTAGCAGATTAACTTGGTATGATTTTCAGCAGATCAGCACGGTATGAATGACCATTATCAGGGTTACATAATAATATAACCTTATGCAGATCTCAAGGGTACGACCTTATACAGATCCCCAGGTATGACCTCAAAGCAGGTTGGGATTTGACTTAGCAGATTAACGAGGTAAGACCTTTGGTCTTGCTGGCAGTGGAGGTGGTGCTCCCACAGGTCTTTCCATACCTTGGGGTATATCGGCAACAAGAGGGCGGCAAGGTCTGGTCGGTGGCACTGTGGGAGGTGCAACCACCGGCATTTGGGGTTCCTCATCCATATTAATTAACGACACGTCTGGGCGTGACGGTGGAACTGGGGGCACTTTTCGTGTAGGTACATTCGGTATTCTAGGTCTGTCGTCGATGATTGTATTAGTACTTGTGCAAGAGCTGTTATTGCTGTTTCCGTGGTCAGGAAGAGCACCTGGGTCTTTCTCATCTAGAATTGTGAATTCTGGGTTTTCAGCATCCCGCTGGGGCATTCTGACGCCGCCCTCACAGAGCTGGATGTTGTTGCCTCCGATGTATCCACGACCTGACGCTGTGGCCTAGCAGGTGGAATTGGAGGCGAACCACTGGCATAATCGGTTGTTGATCAGAGGGCGCTTTGCTCTGGTCGCATCCAGGAGGTCCTTCCTTGGTCTGGTTTTGGGAACTGGCGGCGGTGGCATAGAAGGCTCTGGAACATCTTCTTCAACTCCAGTCATCCTGTCAGCAATGAGACCAGCTCTCAGATGTATCAACCATGGGAGGTTGTGTTGGTCTTGACATTGGAATGGAGGGAGGCATCCTTCCGATCACTCCATCACCAGAAGACTTCTCTTGCGGCGATTCAACACCTGTGGCCTCCGTCTCCATGCCGACAGAACTCGGTGAAACTATGCTCCTTGGTCTTGGCACAGGCCGTCTAGGAACCGAACTGGAACGCCTCCCTCAGAACTGTGGTTCAATCTCTCGTTGACATCATTATCCAAAAGTTCTAGGCTACCCTCGCTGACATTTCTCCTCATGGCATCTTCCGATTCGGCTACGTCTGAAAACTTTACAGATTGTAAGTCCCCAGAGCTATGAACTTGGCGCATCGATGCCCCAGAGGATGGATGAGTCGAGAGGTGAGAGGAGGGTGTATTCAGGTCCATCCCAAGGTCTTGGAGGAGTCTTAGAGCTTCATCTTCTGAAGAGGCGGCATTGTATTGTGGCTGACCTCAAATGGTTTGCTTGATTCCACTTGACTGAGAGGGATAATAAGAAATAAGGAAGAATTACTGTTACATTCAGGGGTAATTGGACCCAAGATATTGTTTACTTGTGCAGACATCAAATGTTTACTTTGACTGTTGTCAATAAAAGTCATCAAAAATTTGTTTATGTTGATAACATATTCTTTAGTAGTTAGGTGGAAATATTCTTTAGTAATGTAATTTTAAGTAATAAAAGCATTTTATAACCTCAAATTTTACTATTTCTACAATATATATAGAAATCTAATTCTATTTGATACAAAATGTAAAATGTATACATATAAAACACACACATGCTTCTGTCTGCCATGAAATCTACACTAAGGAAGGCTGTAAATATAGGAAGCTGTAAATATAGAGGAAGCTGTAAATATAGAGAAAAAATACAATGAAATATAAAGTTTTTAAAATTCATCAAATAAACATAGCTGAAATACACCAGAGCAGGAGTGTGATTTGACAAAAGTAAAAAAAAATCCTGAAAAATGGGTAGCGGGCCTGGGTCTCCCTTTGGTCTAGAGGACAAAAGCCCCCTGAACCTCCTGTGGGTAGCGGGCCTGGGTCTCCCTTTGGTCTAGAGGACAAAGTCCCTTGAACCTCCTGTGGGTAGCGGGTCTGGGTCTCCCTTAATCTCCTGTGGGTAGCAGGCCTGGTCTCCCTTGGTCTAGAGGACAAAGCCCCTGAACCTCCTGTGGTTAGCAGGCCTGGGTCTCCTTTGGTCTGAGGACAAAGCCCCTGAACCTCCTGTGGGTAGCAGGCCTGGGTCTCCCTTTGGTCTAGAGGACAAAGCCCCCTGAACCTCCTGTGGGTAGCGGGTCTGGGTCTCCCTTGGTTCTAGAGTGACAAAGCCCCTGAACCTCCTGTGGGTAGCGGGTCTGGGTCTCCCTTTGGTCTAGAGGACAAAGCCCCCTGAACCTCCTGTGGGTAGCGGGTCTGGGTCTCCCTTTGGTCTAGAGGACAAAGCCCCCTGAACCTCCTGTGGGTAGTGGGTCTGGGTCTCCCTTTGGTCTAGACGACAAAGCCCCCTGAACCTCCTGTGGGTAGCGGGCCTGGGTCTCCCTTTGGTCTAGAGGACAAAGCCCCCTGAACCTCCTGGATGTTTAATTTTGGAGGATTTACAGACTCTCCACATCCCCACAAACAAGAAACTAGAGGTTTGGACACAATGCAGGATACTTCTCTTCTTTCAAGAACATTATGAGGCAAAGGAAGATTTTAAAAAAATCCTGAAATCAGGAAAAATCGTGAGAAATCACTGGCCTGATCTATGTTCGACTTTTCTGTTACAGGCAAGGTACAACATCTTTAATTTTGGAGGATTTATTGACTCTCTACATCCCCACAAACAAGAAACTAGAGGTTTGGACACAACACAGGCTATTTCTTTCTTTCCTTGGTGGCTACAAGATTTGTAAAAAAATCCTGAAATCAAGAAAAATCCTGAGAAATCACAGGCCTGATAAAGACAGTTGTTACTTACGAGACCCAAAGTTGAAGACTTGTTTGTCTGGCTAGGTGCTGGCCTCGGAGGTACCATATTAGGTCTAGGGGGTGGTGCCCCTGGCCGTGGGGGAGGAGCCACTGGTCTGGAAGGGCTCTGAAAGCCAAATCAACCTTTTCCCTTTGATACTGTATCAAGTGAGTCGGTTTCTCCCACTGAAGGTCTAGGGGAGGGTTAGCCTGCCCGTTTATGGGAGGCGTCGGGACGGTCGTGCTGGCTTTGACTGTACTGGCTCAGTGGATGTGTCTGATGCATCGCTGAGAGGGGTGTCTTGGGCGGGAGGTAACAAGTTGAGGAACAAGAGGTGCAGGGAGGGCGGGGCTTCCTTGGTCTCTTCAAATAGTTCAGATCCTCATCTTGGAAACAAATCAATGAAAAGATTCATCAAAAAACAGTCCAACGGTAATCATGTGTGGAAAATAAGTGAGTTGACATGTGGTCCATTTTAATAAATACTTCCTAAGAGAACAAGAAGCATGGAGGATACCCAAGCTTAAAAGTTCATATATTCTGAGCAGGTGGCAGATTAAGCAGATGATAATGAATATTAGATTTGAAGGACTGACCAGATGAAACATCCACAACAGGTAAAGAGTTCCAGAGCCTGGAATAAGAAGCCATTTTCTGATCTGGTCACATTATTCAAAGAGAAATCTCAAAATGTTTTTGATTTTGTTTTGATTTTGTTATTAACTGACTAAAATTTATATCAAACAATTTTATTTATTTATTTATTTATTTTGTTTTGGGCTGGGGTGGGGTGTTTAATAATATTTGCAGTGAGATGTACTGGATAATTCTTACCATCCATATCAAAGCTCATAGAGGGTATATCAAACTTTCCAAGTAAATCAGTTACTGACTGGATTAAAGAGACGCTCGTACTCTGGAGCAATACACGCTAGTTCCTTCCAGTTGGTTTACCTAACCTGACTCTTTAGAGTCACATGAAGTTGCTACCTCCGACAAACGGAAAAGTTGAAAGTTATGAACTTTATAAAAAAGGTTTTCTGGAATCATGTCATCCAGTCCCTTTATCAATGTTATAACAACATTTACCTCTGTTCCTTCCAAGTTTCTTGTCATCAGGGCACTGAGGCATCCTTGAATGTTACTAACATACACGTGTTCACGAATCTGTAAGTAATTAATAAAAACAAACCTGATAAATTTTCTATTGCAAAATTTTTGTTGATAATATACATAACAGCAAAAGAAACGCCACCCCTAAAATATTTATTATTTTCATTTTTATAATTAATATAATTTGTTTAATGAAGAATATTATGAGTATGGACTGTAACATCTAACACAATGTGGCAAATTTGGTTGACCTCAAAATTGTTCATGCATGACGTGCCTGAGGACATATAAGCTAAACACGCTCTCAGACTTATCAAAATTTAGGGGGTGACGTTTTGCCGTTATGTATATTTCTAGGATCTTGAAGATGTTGATTTCAACATACTCAATGAACACATATAATGACAAAGTAAAAATTTAAACATTCTTATCTTAAAGCATTTTCAAGAAGATGCTAACTTTTAATGATACAAAACAAAAACTTAATTGACACTTTATGTCAAAGTAAAATGTCAAATCATTATGGATTATAAAGGCATTTTTAAATATTAACTAGAACGACATGGAAGGCGACTCGCTGGATGCATATCAACATACAAGTGTAAATCCACCATATATGTGACCCGGCGGCGCCATGTTTTAAAATGCTTGAACGGCATCACCTGACAAAGGATCTTGTTTTGACTCGTTTTGACAACTGAACGAACAACTGACCAATACGAATCAGAACCTTTATTTTGATACCTTACTCTCTTCAATAGTCCAAAGATAAACAAATTATTAATAATTTCCACAGTTGACCTTGATTGTTTACAGTATCAAATGACAAACAAATTCATTGCGGAGATAAAGAATATGTGACCCGCTCTGCAAAAAAGGGTATTAACCCTAACCCTCCAGGGTATTTTGGCTAGAAACCCTGCCAGACGCATCAGATTGCATCGTTTGTCAAAGTGACTTAATTGACTGCCCAGTGCAGCAAAATCCATCAGGTCACAAATCTCAAGGCCGAACTGCCTCTAAGAGTTCTGTGAAGTTGCCACCAACGGCAGCAGGAGATACAACTCTGGCATTGTTCAATGGGACCAGCTCTCAATAGCTCTCAGAGACTTACGGCTGCTTAGTGCACTTGGTGTTGACAGTTGAATGGCATCAAAGTGCACCAAGACTTTTCCACCTGATGCACTTATGCTGCCTGGCAGGGTTAGGGACACTACGCTTAGTTACCCGTAGCTGGGCTGTTCTATGTGTGGAGAGAGGGTGAAAAAATTCTGGCAACGTGATTTTTTTTTTTTTTGGATTTCATCAGTCGGCTTCTGCATTATATCAATACTTTCATAATTTATTTACAAGAAAAATATTATTGATGAGCAAAGTGATGGAAAACACAAAAGTTTTAAATTTTACACATTATGCAAATTAGCTTAAAATATTTGGAAAAAAAATACTTCAAGATACTTTGATAATTCAAATTTATACTGCACATGCTATCTATGAAAGGAGCTCAAGAAAGGAACATGGAACTGCTTGATATGGGCATTCAAGAGAAGTTTCTTCTTAGCTCATTTCTTTTCCACTTTGGCTGTGTTTAAAGGTTGGTTATCTCTGAAGGCATCTTTCTGTTAATTTGTACAATAACATGAATATGCAAAAATTCAGTATATCTCCAGAATGCAAAATGCCACAGGGTCTCAGAAACCTACACCAAATTAAAAGCTTATAATGTGAAACCAATTTAGCTATGTATGTAACTCAATTTTTAAATTTTGTCCCATAATACCCATTTTTGTGGAGCCGGGTCACATATACTACTGGAGATAAAAGTAATCAGCATCATTTGAAGTTTATGCATTTTTTAACGAAAAGATAATACAATGATTTGTGGTGTTCTGTTAAATCACTGTTTAATCTGTTAACAGGATAATTCTAAAATCTGTATGTTTGGACACTAGGCTTCGCGGACACCCCCTTGAAGAGATGTGGTGTCAAAAGTCATTCACAAACTCAGTATACGTGTGTCCACCATTGGCGCCGATGATGCAGGCTTTGACAGCGACGACAGCATAGACGACACTTAAGCCGCTTATTGAAAGAAAGCTTCTGGGAATGTTGTTCCGTTCGAACCAACGCTAGTCCCAATTCAGCTAACGATCAATGGTTGGTTTCTGGGCTTGACGTGAACGTTGCCGCCCATTTCATCCTGTAAGCGTGCTCGATAGGGGGACAGGTCCGGAGAAACAGCTGGCCAGGGAGTACGGAATGTTCTGCTGTCTCAGGAAATTCGTCACAACACGAAAGCGACAGTGTGGACGGGCATTATCTTGCTGGAAGTCGTGATGCGTTACGTCGCCCTTGTCTTTTGAAATGAATCGCTGCACATGAGGGCCCAATGATCTCGCATCCCTGTATTCCCCAGGACCTGTCAGATTGCCATTGGACAATGACATAAGTTGTGTCCGCCATACGAGATGCGTGTGATGCCTCCCCATACCATACAACGGCTAAGCCGGCCACTAAACGGTCGATGCTTGAACAACGCACGCTGGCACGGGCATTCACCGCTTCACCTTGGACGCCTGTACAGGTTACCTTTGCCGTTCTGCCATCTCCGGGAGCCGCCCAGATGAAATCTCGCCTCGTCAGTGAACAGAGAACACCATCCCAATTTGGTCTGTTCTCTGTACCGTAGATACTGTCCTGCACCAGGCAAGACGCGCCTTTTCCGTCGGTGACGCTGGAGCAAAACTGACGTGATGCAGGCCGCCTGGGCGGATGTGAAAGCTCCTCAGTCGGTTCGCAGTGCAGCAGTCCTGGAACCGATAATACGTAAGCCAGTGAATGGTTCGAGCAGTCAAACTGGCAGTCTGGAATCGATTCCTTAGATGGGTCAGCCGAATAAGTGGTTGTCTTTGCTGACGTGACGCGCCACGCTGGGACGCGTCATGGTCCGAGGCAAATCTCATGCGTGTTCGCATTCTGTTGAAAATCGCCCATAAGCGTTGATATTGTGTTTCAAGGACACCAAAATGTCTTGCCACTTCATTTTGGGCCATTCCAGCTCCAGCATACCTTGCGCAGTAGCGTGAGACGCTGATTTCTATATGGCTTAAAGGGGCATGACGTGACGCATTAGTTTAGGTTCAAATGAACGAAGAGTTTTTCAAAACCTTAGAGGCTAGAGGGAATAATCAACCATTGTTCAATTCCAAAATCAGGTGTGTGACCTTCATGTGTCCAACATCATGCAAAACATTGAGTAAGTTCATTGTGCAATAAAGTGCACGTGCCACGCCGATGAATCGAGACATTCAAATTTTAATGCAAAATGCTTTGCTGAACAAGTTTATTTACTTGTTATGTTTTAACTTTTCAAACATCTTTTACTTTATGAAATTTTATGTAATGCACAGTTACTTTTTTCCGTTAGTATATATACTGTGGGGCTGATGGTGGGTGGGCCAGGGACGAGTCTAGGAAGGGGGACAGAAATGAGGAGGGGGACAGAAATGAGGAGGGGGACAAGCATGATTGGGGTGGGGAACAGAACATGGGGGAGGAGGCACAGAAATGGGGTAGGAATGTCTCAATGACGGATGGGACAGAAATTATAATTAACATAGAAGCTCGAAGTCTGCTACCAACCTCGCCAATAATACACCCAAATTATGTTTAAAAAGGTTTTACCTGACAAGAATAGTTCTCGCCTATATTCCCCTGGTAACTCCAAGACATGATCGAGCTGCATCATCGCTCAAATTCATGAGCATCTTCACTGCCTGGGACAGTCAGAGAGAGGACAATGGTGCCATCAGGAGGACCCTGCTCAAAGGCAACGTCGTCAGGATATTAAACACTGGAACGTTTCTTGTCGTTAACTTGTAAGATTTCTATCTCTATGACTGCCACAACTGGTCTGTATGAGAAAAAAATTTCATCAGTCTGTTGAATAGTTTACGACCTTGTTGCAGACATAGATTTTGCTCAGTAAGAGATAAAATTTCAAATGGATTTTGCTCAGTGCAACAAGGTTGTATCTTTTTACAAAGTTCCAGGATGAACACGCAAAACCTATGGAAAAAGATACAATGTTATTGCACTCAATTGTTTTAATGTATGCAAATTTATGCACTTCTGCACTTACCAATTATGTTGCATTTTTAGATCGAACAATTTTGATTCACTGGATACAACGTAATTACGTCAATCACTTTATCTTTTCAAACAAATGTGCGATGAATGATTAATATCCTAGACGGAGCAGTGGCTGAAAATCAAAATGAGGGATAAACGAGATTAGTATTTGAGGTAGTACCTTACTTCATCTTAACACTAGAAGACAGTATTACCTGTGATCAGACACCTTCAGCTCTGCCTCCCCATAATGCAAAATTCTCCCGGATCAATTCCGGTGCCTCTTGGCCCACCTGTCTTCTTCTTAACTCCACGTTTGTTGCGCCTCCACAAGACGCGATCCGGCTCCAGGCAGACTGCGATTCTTCTTTTTCACTGGTATCATAATCATCGGAGAAGAGACGCAGTACTTGTAGGATTTGGAGCAAACTGAATAAGCGCGCCTTCGTGGAAACCTTGGAAGGTCTAGAAAAATATAAATCCAATGAAAACAAACATTTGTCATAAACAAAAATACAACATTAAACTCTTTCAGACTGCAAAAACAATCAAAATGTTGATTTTTTTTACGGACATGCGGATCGGAGAGCGTCCTAAACACGCCTAACAAGATTTTAAGGAATATTTGTATAGATTCCGATCGGCATTCGACGGACATGAAACCTATAAGCATACAGTGCAAGACCTTGGTCTCCCGGTCACGCTCTGGTGAGCACCTATTGTTCGTGTTTGTGCGGTAAAAATAAACCCGCCACGGGGTTCGGGAAAAACTTTATTCCTGGTGCGTAACTGGTTAAACCTTACGCAGTAGTAAGGTATTTACAGGTCCAAAATGAGTCAATTCATTTTAACTGGTAAAAAACATTGCCTGGTATTGTTCAGGGTGGCTAAAATGACAGTAAAAAACCAGTCAAAATGCCCATACATTTGGGGTCAACAGTCAAAACAGGCAGTTGAATCGATTTGACCTCTGTAGCTACTTCGCCACTAAAAAGTGCAGCAATAAGTAGGAGGGCTATAATAGCACAAATATCTACTATGGTTTTAAGAAGGCGTACAGCACAACAACAAAATAAATAAAGAAATTTGGATCCAAAAACTAATTGGAAGAATCCTACTTACATTTCCCTCTTTCTTTATGTTGGAATAACTGATCAGCACTCTTCAACGCTCGTAATTCTCTTGGGCTATGAACTCTTTCAGCTGGTCTTTCTCCATATCAATGCGATGATTGAAATCCCCACACCAGAAGCT
>CM055825.1:37758569-37953046 GCA_029582265.1 Zoroaster sp. YZ-2022
TTCTCGCGCAAACTCTTTCAATTCTCGCAATGTCCATTTCGATAAATATCTTCTTCTTCTTCCATACTATATTTACTTATTAATCTATGATAATATCGAATCGTTATTTCAATTTTTTTAACTGCTAAAACCAATATCTTTTTATCAAGCTCTAATTTCTAACTTTTTTCTACAACCCCGCGCCCCACACTCGGTCTTTGCAAATAGCTGCTCTACCTATACCTATACCAACCTACATACCAAACTCTGACCTTTCATGAAGAAGGCCATCGCCACCTCCCACACTCAGTCTTCAATATACCTATAACCTTTCACAACGTCATCAACCACCCTCCTTTTTTTTATCTACATCAATCACGCCCACAAAAGGGTATTGCTTGTCATACTACTCCTTTTCAGTTTGAAGCGGGTATCAGACAGACGTTATAGTTTAGCTGGTAAATAGCGCTTTTCGTGAGAATTGCCTCGTGAGACCCCCATATAGCTAGTTAATTATGTGTAATATATACGTGTCCAACACGGGCATTGGAAGTCCCCCATGGAGAGATGAGACTTTTTGTCATAAGGAGGGGTTGAATTTGATGATATTATTCAGATCGTCATAGAAAATTCCTTGAGTATCCATCTAAAAAGAAGGCAAGGTTGGAGCATACGTACTGATGCAGTGTGACATGCTGGGATCATCCACTATGCCCTTTGGGCTGAAATGTTTGACACAAGCAAACGATCTTATTGTAAAAAAACTCCCGCTTGTCAGCGATTCTTGTTCTGTTTGGTCCGAATTCTAGAAGAAGGTATACCCTGCGC
The DNA here is from genome assembly GCA_029582265.1 of Zoroaster sp. YZ-2022. Taxonomy (NCBI): domain Eukaryota; kingdom Metazoa; phylum Echinodermata; class Asteroidea; order Forcipulatida; family Zoroasteridae; genus Zoroaster; species Zoroaster sp. YZ-2022. The sequence goes on from CM055825.1 coordinate 37,759,377, forward strand.
CCCAACCTCCTCAAGTTGGAGATTCACCAGCTAGACAGGTCTCTCACTGAGGGGCTGCAATGTCGAGCCAGTTCTAGCAATAATGGCTGTTTTGATCGCTCGTGCCTTGAGATATGGTCAAGAAGAGTACGCACATTCCATGATGCAAATGTTAAGTTAAGTGCTTTTATTTCGTACTCTGTTTAGACCTGAAGGAATTGGATACATCCGACCGCGGTATAGCTGGCAGCTGTAGGTAGGAGCAAGTGATTTTAGGGTCTTTTTCTCTCTCCCTCTCCGGTTCAGAGACAGCGGGGCTAATCCTGAAGAGGCCTGCTCTGTCACCCAGGTAGGACACGAACATCGATATTGCTCTGGTCAACCCAACGAACAGCCATTACACCCAGGCCGCCTCTGTGTAACAAGTTTGAGTGTTAAAGACTGCCAGTGATATCCTCTCACCTATCCCCGCCACCGCTCACCCATGTATTATAGTGAGGTAGTGGCTAGTACCAGCCAGTTGTTCACAGGTAAGCAGTGCAAAACGCGTGTGTGAACGACGAGTATGGGCGCAGTAACTGGCCAAAAGTCATCTACGAAGAAGCACGACAATTGCCGTCTTTGGATTAAATGTAACAAGAGCTGCTATTAAGCTGTGCAACAATGCCGGTACTAGAGGCACCAGAGTAGACTTTGTGGTTTCTGTCAGGGACTCCTCCCTTAGCCTTTGAATAAAAGTCTAACCCACAAGGCGGCAGCAGGGGTGACCAATTTGTTTGCCTTACGGCCATGGATCATGTAACCACGAATTCATTAGCGTGATCCAGGGGGTGCTTCTAAAGGGGCAAGTAGCTTCCCCTAAAATCGTTTAAAAATAAATTAAAAAATAAAATAAGAGAAGAAAGAAAGAGAGAGAGGAGAGGGGAGGGAGGAGGGAGAACACTCCCATTCCCACAGTGTGCCAGGATAAACATACAGTGAGGTGAACTACTTAGCACTGTCCTGAAAAATAATGTGTTTTGATTCTCAGCCTCCCAAAAAATGTCTGGATCCGCCCATGGAATTCTGTAGAACAAGCTTGAGATTCGTTAGGGTAACTGCAAACGTCATAATGAAATTTTTCTTAATCACATGTAAACCATGTGAGAAATTGTTTTAGCTTTTTTAAATTGTCTTTTTAGATGTGGAGGCTTACCCGCTTTTTAATCACGGCAACAAGATAAGGGCCTCGGTTTGACATGTGCCTCTTCGTAAGGTCATAATACTGCTCTCAGTGATAAACCTTCCAGCTCAGGACTCCCAACATCAATGTAATTCATATTGACTCCTTTACTAAAGCCGGACAACTATGATATCATAACAGCTGAAAAACAACAACAACCTGCATTTGAATATACTATTTTTGGATATATTTAAGTCACAGCGATTATAATGTTATTATAAGTTTTGAGGCTTTGCATGGTGGAATATCGATATCGTTTCGGTTTGCGGTAACACCATGTGTTAATCTCAACCAACATGAAGCTGAGGTACAGAGTTCTGAAAAGACCCTTATCGCACAACTCGTATCTTAACCTTCGTTAACCCCTCCTAGGAGGGAGCGGTTGTACCCAGTTCTTAAAAAACGCTTTTTTGGCACTGCCCGTTAATACTCGACCAAAAAAACCAGACACTATGACTTTGTCACCTTCGACCCACTCTTCTTCATGAGAGCGCCGGAGTTGAAGGTCTATCGGGTTACATGTGGAATCTCGCATAATGTTCTGTTTGCATACACAAACCGTGTGTGTGTGTGTGTGTGTGTTTTAGACCCAAAGAATCGCTTAGTGACTGGGTAGTAGTATATAGCATCTTGAGCAGGTTTGTGGCTGTGGTTGTGTGCAGTTTGTTCGAATTCGGAATTCGGCACAAACTGCACACAACCACAAAACCTGCTCAAACTCTACACAATTCTAAATCCCACCTCCACCTTCAATCCCACCTCCACCTTCAACCACCCTCAATCCACCTCCACCTCCACCACAAACCGGGTAATGTGCATCATACATATTGGCATACATGTCCTGGGCGCGCGTGACTCCCTCCACACAAAACTACACACAACTCAATGGTCCTCCTCAATTCCCTCCTCAATCCCTGCATACATATTGGCATACATGTCTGGGCGCGCGTGACCTCCACACAAAACTGCACACAACTCCATTACGAGCAACAATGCAATGTTCTTGATGAATATTGGCAAAAATATGAGAGTTTGAATTAAAATTTCCGTCTTTTATACTCTACCATCCTTCGCGTCGCCGAAACAACCAATCACAAAAGTGTGTGGTTGCGCCATAAACAATGCGCAAACATTCAACCAATCAACGATGTCCATTCTATTTTAAGACACGCTCATTGCACTGAGGTGAAAATTGTATATGTATTCTCCACCACACACAGAAGTATAAAATCCACACCTGGCGTGTTCTCATACCTTTTGTAATGTTTTTTGTTTTTATATTCCTTAAGGGAAGTAGAAAGGAGGGACAACAACGTACGAAGACAGACAAAAGAACGACTGTACATGAAGCTATTCAAGTATGATTTGTTAAATTTTAATTTAACACCAACAGCAATTTTTGACATCAATATATTTACAGATGGTTTTAAGAACGACTGTACATGAAGCTATTCAAGTATGATTTGTTAGAATTTAATTTTAACACAAACAGCAATTTTGACATCAATATATTTACAGATGGTTTTATATTGGTTTTAAATTGGAAAACATTTGATAAACTGAAAACATTAAATTATTATTATTATTATTATTTTAAATTCTAACAAATACGGGGCCTTTAGAACATTTTGGTATTGTTAAATTTAATTTAACATAACAACAATCTTTGACATCAATATATTTACAGATGGTTTTTATATTGGTTTAAATTGGAAAACATTTGATAAACTGAAAACATTAAGTATTATTATTATTATTATTATTTAAATTCCTGCAATTCCGGGCCTTTAGAACATTTTGGCCTTTGTTAGAAATTTAATTTAACACCAACAACAATCTTTGACATCAATATATTTACAGATGGTTTTTTATATTGGTTTAAATTGGAAACATTTGATAAACTGAAAACATTAAGTATTATTATTGTTATTTTAAATTCTAACAAATTCAGGCCTTTAGAACATTTTGGCTAGACCGAACACTGGGAAGGAATTTGGCTTGAACTCACGCAACCGTAACCTATTGATGATACTGCACACAATCGAGCACTACCTCCTTCACACAAACTACACACAAAATAAGGTGGGGTGTGCAGTTTGTATGGTGGAGGGTAGTGCCTGTGGAGCATATTGATGATTTCAGGCAAGTTGTTGAGATACGTCTGGCTTGAATTGAACTCGTGAAATACAACATTGGTTTAAATAATTAATCCATCAGTCCGTTAAGGTATAGGTTATTCTAACAAAACCCTGAAACTTGTTGAAAAAAATTGATCATCGAGATACATTCGTTTTAATACAGGGAAAGTGTATTCTGATAAAATCGTTCACGTTGACGTCGTTCTTGTTGATATCGGAAGTGGAAAAAGTCCCACAATCTTGCTCATGGTGATTCCCCGACATCGATGTAACAAAGTAGATGGAATATTGACCGCAGACAGCAGACAAGGGTCCCTGTAGGCGTTGATGATTATATTGAGTTTTCCGCGTTGTTCTTGAGAAAATTTTTGAACTCCAGGTAACTGCGGTGGTAATCCGTAGGAATCAAAATACTCTCCAACACCATCTCTCGTAAGTATATTCTACTCCAATGTTGTCCTGGTTTCGTAATAGGGTCTGTGTTCACCACAAAGGCACTCGGACGAGAGATAACTTGCTTGGGAAGTTTATCGCGGGCGAACACCCCTCTGAAAAAATGTTTTGTGTAACGGTCTCTATTTAAAATAGTGCTAATTTCCGAGCTGTCCATGGTCTGTGCGTGCCCTTCAACTGGCGTAGTCGAATATGATGTTTCGAGCCTGATCTATTTCAAAATGTTGTTAAATTCCGCGTAGATGATCACGTTGGCAGTTTCCTGTAGCGGAGGCAAAGTGCATTTCCAACCGTAGGTTTCCGTGTTTGACAAGGTTAAAGTGTCCACCAGAAGACAGGTCAGGGTGAGATCAAAAGCGTACAGTGCATAGCCCTTGGCGAAATCCTCACGACTGATGTCATGCCTTCATTCTGGTATTTTGATCTGTTCCCGAGAAGAGGGTGTTGTATGCTCTGATGTAATTATTGGACGCATCGGAAAAGTTCGGTTTGAGTGGCGTATACGGAATCTGATCTCCATCTAGGTACACCGTCAAAAGTTTGCGTTCAGATGCTGAAAGTTAAAAGGGGTTCTTCGAGTAGTGTCCGTTGAACGCTACATTACTCCACGCAGTCTATTACAATGCGTGTCGGAAGTTGTCCGAGAAAGCGTAATCCTGAGTGAGTGTCAAGTTGCCTTGGGGTACAGAGATCATTTTTGCAAAGGACGCATTTGATGGGATACTTTGCAGTTCCCTTTTCTAATGCTTTGGCATGACCCAGCATGACCATAGAGCTCACTTTTACTTTTCTGACAAACACGGACGCGGCTTGAATTATCACCTTATAGGTAGGGTTGGCCCTGAAGCCATCAGGCAGAAAGCATCACTACTGCGTATAAGTTTGAGTTTAAGATCCACCCTGTTTAGTATGTGTCTGTCTTGGAAGAAAATGTCACTATGTATGGGACCAATCATTATCCACCACGCGGCTTCCTTTGATGTATTGATAGCGGGCTTTGAGTCCATTGTTGACAGCGTCGTCTGCCGCCTAGGGGATCAGCGGTATCCATTTGTCCAGCTGTATCTTTGTAGAGGCAATGAAGAGGAAAGTTGGGAAGCCTTGGCATCGTGACCATAACTCAGAAGACTTTCTATCATGGCTCGGTAAGGGTAAGTGGGGTGAGAAGCAGAGATAAGGCGATCGTTCAAGGTCACGTCGATCTGACTGAAGAGACTGCAAAAACAGATTGACTGGACCAACCGAAGAAGTCGTCTGTCAGATTCGTACCGTCAGCTTTGACCACTTTTGCTTTGATATAGAGTTGTGTTTGGGAAAGATCAACGTGTCTTCCCCGGATCCAGGTATGAAAAATTCAATGGGCCCTCCATCAGAAATGTTAGCAATGGGGTGGAATTCAGTCCATTGACCCTTCTCGATACTAGTCTGGGTGGGAGGGAGTGCAAATAAATCCAGTTCGGACTTGGTGCACTCGCAGGAATGATCGTGCAGAAGAGACATGCTGATGCCACAGAATTGTGCAGATAATACTAATCAAAGATGTCAAGTGACCTTTTCGCTCTCTTGCTCGCTATAGAAGTGACCCGTCTGCCTTGTGTTTTTCGTTTTATAGACCTGTCACGCGTGACTCGGGTATTAATACTTTGGAGGGCTTGTTTCGTCAGTTGACTTCCGGCTCTCCGGAGCCTAGCTTTGGCTGCTGATTTTATATTCTTTCCTTCCAGTGCATCTTGGGCGATGCCAACACCAGTGCGAAGAGCCTGCTGTCCAAACGTCTTCAACCCAGCCTTTAAGAGAGGCATGGCCGACCTGAACAAAGGCCTCCCAAGATACCACCAAGTCCAAAACCGCGCTGCGTGCAGGGTCCTTTAAACACAGGCAACCCTTGACCCACTTGCTGTGTGTAGTAATCTTCATAGTGATTAGAGTAGGGGAATGTATTTAAGCTTCGTCATAGCGATCAGTTTGAAGTACGGTGAGCGCCGCTGTTTGAAGTGTAGTTTCACGATGACCCTACCGTTGATAAATGGAATGGGCTCGCCTGTGTCGTCTCTTATATCTATTTCAATGGTGTCAATGACCTTTGTTTCAGAGGAATGTAATGAGGGCTGTCGTATATTTTGAAACGATATCTCATATTTTCCTTCGGCGTTCACGATCCGTAATAAAGGTGCCCTCTTATCACCTACCGTGTTGTACTGGATGATATTAGTATACACGAACATGGGTGAAATGGATGAACGTCCACAGTGTGAGGGGCTGTTTGGAGACCCATGATGCCCTCGTTGACATTGAACCTAATAATGTCGCTAATCGGCCGTTTCAAACGTCAATCTTGCCCCTCCTCGTGTTTTCGTCACAATTTTTGAATGTATTTATTGTACGATATGGTGACTTGTCCGTCGTGATCGATAGGGGTTTAAAGCTGATATAAGTTCTTTAGGCGTGGAATAGTAACCTCTGCGATCGTGTGCCCGTGTGGCCGACCCAGTGGTCCAGCGTTACATACTATATTATTGTCACCTTGGAATACATTGAGCCAACGGTGTGGATAGACGAACTCGACCATGGCAACTTCCCATTCTCCCGTTAACGTGAGAGGAGGCAAATTTACAAAGAAGTGAGCCAAAGTGTTGTTGGGATGAACATTCATCGAGCTATTGCTTGGGAGCGTCACGTAAAATGCAGCCTCCATGATTCATTCGTTTGCTTAAAATGGCACATGGCTGACGTCCTGGTCGTCTTTATAGAGCGTGCAACTTGGACACCCAGCTATTGAATTTTTCCGGATATCCAACCCATTTCACCAAGTATTCTGGTTTCCCCCGTCGCCTTCTGGTTTTCAGTATTTTTTCAACTTTGTACAGGTCGTCCTTCTGAACTGCATGTTGTAGTTCTTGCTCGTAGAAAGTTCCTTCCAATTGCTCTCCCTCATAATCGTTCAACGTGTACACAGGGGTAGCAGGGGGATTCTGGCGTTGATGGTAAACAGTTCGGTGGTCCAGCGGTAAATAACTCTTACGGAAAGGCCTGGCGGCCATGCTGATGCGAACCATGTCTCAACCTCGAACTTGAAGACAGTTTTTAGGGGATTGGAGTCAGGGGTGTACAACGCCTGTCTTATTCGATCGACATTGGAAGTATTGACTGACGCCGGGGTGGATTTTATACTTCTGTGAAACGAATGATTGTAGCCAGAAAGTAATGCGGGCAGGACCTTTGTATACTGGTACGTGTTGTTGGCCGTGAAATATTTCCACATTTTTGTCTTCAGTGTTCTGTTAAATCTCTCAACAATGCTGGCTTTGGTTTCATTATTGGTAGTGAAGAAGTAGATATTCGTTTTCTTGAGAAAAGACTGAAACTTTTCATTGATAAATTCGGTACCCTTATCGGTCTGAAGCAGACGCGGCTTTCTCCCTCCTTTTAAAATCTTTTTGAAGGCTTTCACTAAAGTTGTCCCAGTCTTATCTTTCAGAGGAACGACCACGCATACTTCGAAAAGACATCGATGCACGTCAGCAAATACCTGTACCCTCGATTGTGTTCTTTGAGCGAGGACATATCTACCAAATCTGCCTGCCATTGGTGATCGATGCCGTGCACTTCGACCCTATTTCTTTTAAAATTTCTCCGTATTGGTTTGTGCAACGTAGGTCGGCTGTTCCCGCAACCACAGTTATCTGTTTCTTTGTGACATTGATGCCGTCTCTTACTGCAGCGCGGTAAACAGCCTCCACACCACCAAAAGCGGCGGGGTGTTTGGGGTCGTAATACACCTTCTTCAGGTATGCCTCCGCCATCGGTAGAATCCGAGTTTGTAATGATGACGGTGCTTTGACAACAAGCCCATGTGCAACGGATTTTCTTAAGAAAGTGTTGGGGTCCACAGTCGGACTTGGGGAGGACAACAGTCCATGGTGAACGAAAACACAAAATGACAAGAAAAGACTCGATACATCTTTTAATATGGAGTCCATTTCGGGGTGGCTTGTTTACGCAGTTCTCTCTCTTCTTTTCTTACCTCGAAGGGAAAGGGGTGATAGATGTGTAGCTTCGGCAAACAGTCGAGGTAGACCGAACGACTCCTCAGGTACCCTTTCAGCTCAGCTTTAAATTTAGTAGGATAGTGGGTGACGGGTTCTCGTTCTAACTTGGGTGGTTCTCATGGTGTTCGCTCTAACTTGGGCTGGTCTTGGATTCATCACTATTCATTTGCAAGTTCATGGTTAAAGGGGCCCTCCTCTGCCGATTTAAATGGGTGTACCTCTGAAGTGTCTGATGATACAGCTTCATTTTCTCTTCGTCTGTGATATCCTGCCTTTCGAGCAGAGTCCTCATGTCTTCGTCCAAACCGTGCACTACACGCGTTGTTGGAGTTTGTTCTAGCAGTCTTGCAGCTTGCAGTTGCGAAAGTGTGTCGTGGGAACAAGTACCATTTTCTTGGTGTGCTGCATCGTTACTTGAAGAGCAGACCGGCAAGTGCACTCAAAACAGGAGTATGTAATGCACCCAGGAATCCACCTTTTGATGAAGAATTTTGTTCTTCTTCTGGACACTAAGTTTTTGGTGGCGAGGGCTCTGATGTGATGCTTGTATTTTTTAGTTTTTCTTTGTCAGGCGGGTTTCAGACTTATGTTCCCATTGAGGATGTTGAGGCACACTCACACACACAAGCGATAAGTTCTTTACTGGCTCCCTGGATCACACCCTGACGCTGTTTGATATTTCCTTGCTAGGACTTGTAGGTACGGAGCGTGGTTCCGCACGCGGTTAGACATCTTCAAATGAATGACGTGCTCGGATCCTCACTTCATTTATACCTTCGACATACACAATTGGGTTCTCACCCGAAAAATGTGGGTCCTTAGTCTCATTTCCTCGGACGTTTCGGGTTTTAGATCAATGAAAAGGTAACCGTAGGGTGGTAAAGTGGCATCTCGGTAGGCTTCGACCATGAACTTTGATTTGGTGGGATACATTTGTTTTGCCAGATGGTTTATCTGGAAGCGTCCCTAGGATTTTTGAAGAGGATCAGGTAATGTGCGTTGAGACTAATCGTGCGCATTTCTTTGCCCTGATGAAATAAATTTTGGAGAATCAACACAATGGAAAGATTTCTATGATGACTGCCCTTGGTAAAAGCTCCGTAATCCGTTTGCTGTTGCCTGTTTCAGACATGAGATCATCGATCACTATCATATTGTTCATGGATCGATGTATTTTCGTATGAAGGTCATCTGAATACCTTCCACAAATTGTATATTACGAACCACGTTTGCCAAATGAGCGTAAGCATGTTGAAACTCTCCGTAGCACCACACGATGTTGTCTGGTGGAGGTTCGATGACCTTTTCATCCGCTGGAACCAGCAAACGTTTTACGAACTGAGTTTTGCCTGAGCCGGTTGGTCCTGCTATCACACAAGTGAAGGGATGTTTCATTTGCGGGTTAATAGTATGAAATGAATACAGAGAGGATTTGTAACTGGTTTAAGTATGACCTAGGGCTTAGGAAATAAATAAGTCAGATAACATACATTTTTTTTCTTTCCTTTTTTTTTCCACAAGAACAGACCAATAATTTATTTCAACTGCAACTCCAAAAGGAATGATAAAATAGCTTCATTCAACTAAATTTATTTTAGTGTTTAGAAACATGTCCCGTACAAAGTGTTAACTTTATTGACTTAGGCCTATTTGTTATTTGTTATTATTATTATTATTATTATTATTATTATTATTATTATTATTATTCAAAGTTCATATGGTCAAACCACATAATAACCACGACCACATTATTACAAAAACCACAAAGTGAGCAAAATCATTTGGCCAATCCACATATTAACCACTTTTTGGTTATTATGTGGGCATTTTGAGGTTTTGCCCATTCACAAAATGAATTCCTTTCTGCGCTTTTTCAGTTTATCAAATGTTTTCTAATGAATTGTTTTAACATGTTCAAAGTTTTAACAACAGACTTAAAGACTGAAAACTTTTAATGAATGGAAATTTCTCAAAATGTTTTTCTCAACATTGTAACTTATAAAACAACTATTTTTTTATTCAAAGGGTGTCACACGTTCATACTAAACTTGATTTCAAATTAACAATTAAATCATTAAATTATTTGGTGTCCTTTAGTGTCTGTAATAGAATAACTATTTTCAAAAAATACAACAACAACATATGGCAAATTGATAATACTTATTGCAGATGAATGAACTAAAATAATCGTCTTCTAACCTTTGTGTTCTGTTCAAAGTGTTCAATTAAACAAGTCCATTTAATTCCATGACCTCGTTCATGACATGAAACGGCAGAATTCGCGAGTTTCTATCGTAGAAAAATGTTAACGAGGTTCAGAGTTCCATTCTGATGTTCAGAGGTCCATTCATTCCGAATATCAGTTATGATAGAGTACGTCCTCATCCATTCCATCGTAAGCTTCAACACCAACATGATGTGCTACTGCTGCCAAACACAGCACAAACATGGCTCGGCTGAATGTCTTGTTCTGCTTCTTCGAAGTGGTCATCCACGAAATCTTCAAAGTGGTCCTCAGGAGGCTCGCCGTAAAACAGACACTCGTGATCCCGCTGCCTTGGCAAATCAAACTCACACCCTTCGCAAAGTGGAATCTGTTGAACTGCATAACTTATTCTGATGATGTGATCCGTGACGATTTTTTGTCATCACTTGTTTCTAAGTGTCCTGATTTTCTTGCGCTCAACACATTCTCCTCGCCCTCCATGTCGTGCTCTTCATCATCTGCAACAGGTAGACAATACCATTCAGTTAATCAACAGTTAACATCTTTGTTAATCAGCTAAACTTGAAAGATGGCTTTAGTGATGGCGGTACTCTGTTGTTTGAGCTGACCCCACTGCTCCACGGTGAGATTAATTCCCCTCTTGCCAGCAAGCAATTTGTTTCTGCTGGGATTTAAATAGTAGTCTCTTATGTTAATGTAGGTGCGACCCTTGAAACGCTTGACAACAGCATATCGCTCACCTCCGATTTGAAATCGCACCGCCTTCTTGTCGTTCTCTTCCTGTTGTTCATCCGGTGGAAAGTACAGCTTGCGCTTGACTCCTGCCTTCCCTTTTACATTCTCTGGGAGATTAGCTCTAGGGGTTGATGCTGTTCTAAAGGCCCGAATTTGTTAGAATTTAAAATAATAATAATAATAATAATACTTAATGTTTTCAGTTTATCAAATGTTTTCCAATTTAAAACCAATATAAAAACCATCTGTAAATATATTGATGTCAAAGATTGCTGTTGGTGTTAAAATTAAATTTAACAAATACCAAAAATGTTCTAAAGGCCCCGTATTTGTTAGAATTTAAAATAATAATAATAATAATAATACTTAATGTTTTCAGTTTATCAAATGTTTTCCAATTTAAAACCAATATGTGTTCGGTCTAGCCAAAATGTTCTAAAGGCCTCGAATTTGTTAGAATTTAAAATAACAATAATAATACTTAATGTTTTCAGTTTATCAAATGTTTTCCAATTTAAAACCAATATAAAAACCATCTGTAAATATATTGATGTCAAAGATTGCTGTTGGTGTTAAAATTAAATTTAACAAAGGCCAAAATGTTCTAAAGGCCCGAATTTGTTAGAATTTAAAATAATAATAATAATAATAATACTTAATGTTTTCAGTTTATCAAATGTTTTCCAATTTAAAACCAATATAAAAACCATCTGTAAATATATTGATGTCAAAGATTGCTGTTGGTGTTAAAATTAAATTTAACAAATACCAAAAATGTTCTAAAGGCCCCGTATTTGTTAGAATTTAAAATAATAATAATAATAATAATACTTAATGTTTTCAGTTTATCAAATGTTTTCCAATTTAAAACCAATATAAAAACCATCTGTAAATATATTGATGTCAAAAATTGCTGTTGGTGTTAAAATTAAATTTAACAAATCATACTTGAATAGCTTCATGTACAGTCGTTCTTAAAAACCATCTGTAAATATATTGATGTCAAAAATTGCTGTTGGTGTTAAAATTAAATTTAACAAATCATACTTGAATAGCTTCATGTACAGTCGTTCTTTTGTCTGTCTTCGTACGTTGTTGTCCCTCCCCTTTCTACTTCCCTTAAGGAATATAAAAAAATATAAAAAACATTACAAAAGGTATGAGAACACGCCAGGGTGGATTTTATACTTCTGTGTGTGGTGGAGAATACATATACAATTTTCACCTCAGTGCAATGAGCGTGTCTTAAAATAGAATGGACATCGTTGATTGGTTGAATGTTTGCGCATTGTTTATGGCGCAACCACACACTCTTTGTGATTGGTTGTTTCGGCGACGCGAAGGATGGTAGAGTATAAAAGACGGAAATTTTAATTCAAACTCTCATATTTTTGCCAATATTCTCATCAAGAACATTGCATTGTTGCTCGTATGATTTGTGTGCAGTTTTGTGTGGAGGGAGTCACGCGCGCGCCCAGACATGTATGCCAATATGTATGCAGGGATTGAGGAGGGAATTGAGGAGGACCATTGAGTTGTGTGTAGTTTTGTGTGGAGGGAGTCACGCGCGCGCCCAGACATGTATGCCAATATGTATGATGCGCATTACGTACCCGGTTTGTGGTGGAGGTGGAGGTGGGATTGAGGTGGGATTGAAGGTGGAGGTGGGATTTAGCCCAAATTTGTGTGCAGCATCTTGAGCAGGTTTGTGGCTGTGGTTGTGTGCAGTTTTTGTGCCGAATTCCGAATTCCGAACAAACTGCACACAACCACAGCCACAAACCTGCTCAAGATGCTGCATATATACTACTCTGGGTGTATTGAAAGACACATGGCATGATAGACACAGATTGCACCACTGTTGATGATTGCCGCGCCACTGGTTGGTTGTAGAATGGTTGTAGAACAGCTTTTATGTAATTAAAGTTGTGTGGAATTTTTTAGTCATGCTATGACACCATTACATAATGTGTGCAGCAATACATCCGCTCATGCGTTTGAATAAATTAAACTAATTAATGCCCAGGAGGGTTAAGTGAGAAAGGTTCAAGGTAGAACCAATTTCGGGCAATTCGTTTTTCTCTACTGTCGCTAAGTGAGAAATATAGTTCAGGGAGAACCATGGGGACTTCACGGCTTATTCTCAACATTTCGATTAGCCTGCTCTAATCTTCGTCCTGACGAAAATTAGATTCTTTATTTTCCCATTGGAATTCCAATGGGAAGTCTTATGCAAGATGTGGGCGGTTCATTTTAAATGAAGACCAATCACAGGCCCCTAGCTTGACCCCGTTTGATCCCACACACACAGCACAATGCATGCAAACACACGTCGTACATGAGCCCAATTATGGACTGTATACATGTGAAAAGGAGTACACAAAGGTCAAAGTCCAACCTCGTTGCACATGTACAGTACAATCATGTACGTATATCGCGAACAGCGAGCATGCAGTTGCTGGGCCAACCAGTCACCAATGAGAATACGTCTTTGGTTTTTGAATTAAGTATAATTATTAGCATTAATGTTGGCATGTGCAGAAGCATCAATGCGCGGTGACGAATGGTCACTCTATGTACATACCATACATGTACATTGTACATGTTGATGTACATGTATACAGTGTGAGTCCGTACAATGTGCGAATGTGCGCTGGAGTTCGGATAGCTAAATGGGGCAAAATTATGCGCCCAAACCGTTCCGACGCGCCTTGATCAAGGCTAGGTTCAGGGTGAACCAATATCAGGCAATTCATTTCTCAACTATCGCTAAGTGAGAACGTGGTTCAGAGTTAATTAGAGGTCACAGCGGCGGGTCCAGGTTGGCCAAATAGAGGTGACACAGAGACAATTATAACTCCGCACTTAAATGTAATGTATAGAACTGTAATTCACAAATACAAAAAATGGTTGAATTTTAATACAAATTTACTTGGTAAAACTAACAATGGTATCAATCTTCCTTTGAAATTAATTTTTGCCCGAGGTGTTGCAAAATTTTAATTATTTTTAATAATGAAAAACTTTACTTTCTAAATCAACATTGCAATGAAAACAACAAATGTAAATAACATTAAGGACACAACAATGTAAGCTGAAACAGGTTGTTAATTAAATGTATTTTGATACAAAGAAAGTAATCCACTCATAGTAAGGCTGTGCCGGGTATCCGGATACCCGACCGTAAATGTCATTACCCGGTTCCATTTTTTGGTTCCAATTACCCGTAAACGACTTTTTAAAATTCCGACTGAACATTTTAAGCCACACAAAACAATAAAAGTCTCTGATTTTTTTATAACAAAATGAAGAAAACTTGGATGAAGGCTTTAGAAGTAGCATTTGCCGACAGCCATTCACATACTGGACGGCTTTTATTTGAAACCTGTATTTGCATTGGTTAGTTTATACATTTGGGAGTATTTGGGTTTTTACAAAATTGTTTACGGGTACCCGGCTATCTGAAGATTTCAAATTTCGGGTATCCGGTTCCCAAAATAACTGAAAACGCACAGCAGTTTTGCCAACATTACGAATGTTGTACTTTCCCTTTAATTACCTGATTGGTCCATTTCTTAAACTCGCGTTCACCAGAGACATCCAAAAACTGTCAGAAGAGACTATTTGCTCATCTGCTCCTATCGATATTGGCATGGTAGGCTTCGAAGGAATAGGTGGGCCTTTAAATAAAAAGTTTAAAAAAATATACATTTATACATTTTCTAATTCTTATCCTTGTCAGCAGTTCGATGTGGATTTCTTTGTTAGCACAAACACATCATGGAATAATCCTCTAAAGTTTGATTCAGTTAAAGAAAAAACATTTATTTTCCATTTTTGCACCAAGTACATATAGGTGTATGTTTTCCTTAAAAAAGGAATATTTGCTTATACAATAGCCTACACAGTTGGATATTTTTAGTGATTGATTCCAGATTTCATTGCTTCTCTTTCAACACAACAAATATATTTCTGAATCCATAAAATGCAAATTCAAGCCTGTGTAGATAACAAAACTGTTCAGATAACCCACCACCCACCTATGTCTATGGTTTCACGTCTCGTTGTATGTTAACTCCTTAACCAAGTTTTGCTTATAATTTGCAAAATTCAAGTTATTTCGTCCAACGGTATATGCACCTGAATCAAATTTCCAATAATTTTGCTAAACAGGTTACATCAACTGACATGTCCGTATGTGATTGCAACAATTCAAGAATATTCAAACACAACAACGAACCATATTATTGCACCACTTCTGAATCTTCTTCCAAAAACTGGAAAATTATGTTTGTTTTTTGGGCCCAGTCTTTGCATAATTATGTTATTGCCACCATGGTAAACTATGTGTAATTTAGGAAATTCACGGATGGTTTATGTGGAACGAAAACAGATCTTGGAAATTGACAGATGGATATTTGGAAAGAAAACTGATTTTGGAAAGTATGAGATTATCATCAGATGTTGTCTTACATGCAGCGTTTGTGATACAGCTGCCAATGGATACCGCACTTTTTTCTCCCATTTGAGGCGCTTCTGTCTTGGCGCTGACCATAAAACTAATATCTGAGTAAGGAGCCAATACACTCTTGTTGAATGAATAAGACAGAAGGCTCCCGTCAACAATTTGTGTGCCCATGCCATCTGATACAGTAGCCCTTCCTGGGTCAAGTCGGGGATACGCAACGTAGTGCACCTGTATTGACAATAATGTGAAAGACAATAATGTGAAAGGCATTAACAAAACAAAATAAAAACTAACCTGCAACCCTCCCCCACCCCCACCCCAACTGCAACAAAACCAAATCAAACAAATCATATTTTGAAAACAACATTTTGTGACTAAAGACTAATTATTCAGAAGCAGTACTCGAACCTTTGACCTCTAGATTACTGTTCTAGCACTTCACCAACTGAGCTATCTAGCCTTATGGTCGTTGGTCTCCCACATTGTCAATAATCTATACCTAAAGTCTTTTACCTACATGTATGTAACAGACTTCTGGTAATACTATACAGCCAGAAGCCATTTGACCCATACATGTCGTGTAACCAGGGATCACAACCCAGGCGTGTGATTGGACAGTTTTGAAAAATCCACGATGTAAATTTTACTAGGGTATTGGACGCTGTTGTGAACAGCGCTGGGTTGAAATCTATAGTTCTGAGCATTTGCTTTGCTTTCCTTTATTGCTTAAACCTTTAAAATCCGGAAGGATCTCAACATTGCGATTTGTAAAAATCCGAAAATTCGGAAAAATCCAGACAAAACACACCCCTGAGAACCTCTTGTTACAATGCTAAACCTGGGAAGCAGCAGTCTAGGAATCACTCACAGTGGATACATCTTTTTTATTCTTAAAATTAATCAAATCATCTAATAAACCAGACAGGTATATCAATTAATTTGTGCAGTCTCAATTCATTATCAATGTTTGTACTAGATGAAAAAAAAAATGTTTTTCTGTAACTGAGAAATTATTATTTCAAACTACATCAATACATCAATAGGTACATAAAATACATTTTTGGATACTCAATTCATTATCTTCTTTTTTTTCGAGATGGTAAACAGATATTTTTCTGTAAGCGAGGCATTCTTTGGGGAGACAATAATTCACTAACATACCATAATAATTAATGCATATTTAAGCAAATAATTGTGAATGTTCCACAAGTATTTCATATATTATTTCTCAGTATTTACCGTGTAACTCTGAATAATTCCATTTTCATTTTCCGGTTTGTCCCAGCTTATGTTGCAGTAGTCTTTAAGGTTTTCACTTTGAACATTCAAGGGAGCAGACGGCGCTATACAAAAATAAAATCATTAATCGTATTATGAATAACACTGACAAAATGATTATGAAATATAATTCCTTAGAAATGTCAAAGTATCAATAGAAACGTCAAACTATGAATAAAGTTGCATTTATAGCCAAATATATCTTACTATCTTGTGCAGTTTGTACTGTTAACTCATCTGATGGAGTTCCTTCAAGATCGTTTCCAAATTGTTGATTGAACGCAGTCACCACCACAACGTAATTGGTAAATGGTTTCAGATCGTCTATTAGTTGCATAGTGTCTGCAGCTGCAGATGGTAAAGATTAAAAACAAATGTTATGTACGAAGCTGATGACCCAAATAGACAGGTCTTATACCCCATAAAATTGGGTTTATACATCACGTTAGGAGTTCAAAACCGAAGCCAAATTTACAATATTATGTTTTTTGTTGGTTGGCAAAGAATCTTAGATTATGACATCATAATTCCCTTCTCATTCAGAATGAGTAAGTCAGTGTAATAATCAGGTTACATGTTTAAAAAAAAAAAAAAATTTAAATCACCAAACATGCTCAGCTCACGTCCAAAAAACACAAAACTGTCTATTCTCATACAGGTCAGATCAGTGCAAAAAATTCGTCGAATTTTGATCTGGCTTTAAATTTGAATTACGGGTTGGCTAATTTCACCAGAAAAATGGATAGTTCCCCTGAAAAAATATTTCAAGAAATGTTCCAACATAAATTTTACACCAAGTAAGTTTTTAGTAAAACTTAAAGATAATTTAAATTAATTAGTAAATAATGATGGTGCAAACCCATTCAGTGACGCCACATCTTTGTTGACTTTTGTGTTTGTTTTCCAAGATGTATTTGTCGTACAAATTGAAATACAGTGAATCCGTATTTGACTATTTCCAAAATTTGTCCATTGGACAAAGAGTTTTGTGGGAATAGTAGGCTTTTTTTTGTATGAACGTACCAATAATGACCGGTTGGTCAAATTGGGGGAATGTGTAAAAGAGACAGGATATTTTTTCAGATCCTTTAGTAGCAATAGCTAAGCTTTCATGCCTTACTCGGCAATCATCAGTTGCATGTAATGGTTCAAATTAATGAGCCTGGTGGTCTCCTGTCTTATTTTTAGATAAGACATATTGAATTGATGTTCTTTCCAAACAAATGTAATGTGTCCGTTTTGTTTGAGTGAGAGAGTTCGTTGTTTTTATGTGATTTGTTCCTCTAATAAGGAAAGCAGAACATTTAGTGTTTCATCTGGATCTTCGAAAAAACCAGAGTCGTATGGGGTGGGAGCGAGTTTCTCAGTTGATCCTTTTGGATCTGTGTTTGTGAGATTTACTCGGATTAGTTTCTCCCGAATGTTTTGGGCTTTTCTGAATGCAACAAAAGGTTGTTTCGGAAATATTTCCGAGAGTTGTGGGTTTTGTTGTATTAGCGGCCAATGCTTGTTTACTGCTTGTTTCACATCTTTGTGGTTAACGAACGGATTATAGGTTGTTGTGAAAACCAGTGGTGCTTCCTTGTTTTGTTTACCTTTTGGTGGTTTGTGAATCAGTTTGGCTCGGTTTGCCAGTGACACTTTGTGTGTTGCATTGTTTATCTCAGTTTGGGTATAGCCTCTCGCTAACAGTTTTTGTGAGAAATCTTTGACTTTTTCTATGAAATCTTCCTCATTGTTAGTATTTCTCGCATATCTGAGAGTTTCTCCGTAGATAAATGCTTTGAATACATGGGGTGGGTGTGATGAGGTTTTGTGTAGAAACTGATATGTTTCCGTTGGTTTGGTGTACACTTTTGTGTCAAGTATGCCAGTTTCACGGAAACGTTTTCCTTTGAAAATGGTTAAGTCAAGATAATTAATCGAGGTTTTTGAGGCCTCGTATGTGAATTTGAGAGTCGGATGCATCTGATTCATAGTGTGAATGAGATTTGTGAAATCTTCCATTGCGCCACTGTAGATGACTAGTATGTCATCTCTGTAGCGCCACCATGTTTCGATATGATCAGCCTGTTGTAGGATTTTGTTTTCGAGATCGTATAGTGTTATGTCACAGATTTCCGGACTGGCTGTTGAGCCCATTGCACAACCGATTTTCTGGAGATAAAATTTATTTCCAAATTGGAAACAATTTCTGTTAAGTATGAGTTCCAGAAGTTTTGCGGATGTATTCGGATGGTGGTTTGTTGATGACATATGGGTGGTTGGTTCGGTCGAGGGCATTGCATACACAGTTTATTGCCTCGGTTTGGCGGATATTTGTGTACATTGAAACAACATCAATACTTGTGATTAGCACATTTTGTGGAAAGGTTTTTCCTTCGAGTTTCCGCAGTATGTCTGCTGTGTCGCGGACATAGGTTGGTTGGGCGGTCACTATTGGGAGTAGAAAATGATCTACAAATTCGGAAATTTTGGCGGTTGGACTCGAGCATCCACTTATGATTGGTCTTCCAACAAAGGGTGTGCCTGTGGGCGGAGTTTTGTGAATTTTCGGTAGAAAATACATTGTTGGAATATGACATGTCCGTGGGCTTGGATCGAGGTATGCCAAAGTGTGCTTATCGATGTGGTTGTTGTTTTGCATCTCGGTTAAGATATTGTGGACTAAGAGGATGGTTACTGGTGTTATATCTTGGTCTAGCTCTGTATAGTGCTCTGATTCAAGATGTCTGTAACCAACCTGTAAATAGTCGGAGCGATTCAAAATGCAAATGCCTCTTCCTTTATCGTATGGTTTGATCACGATTTTAGGATTTTTTCTCAAGTTTTTGAGGGCTGTTAGTTCATGGCTTGTCATGTTCTTTTTCTGAGTTCTCAGACGAATATGAGCAAGTTGATATTTTGTGGCTTCCAGGTATTGTTCGAGCGTTTCGCTCTGTGTGGTTTTTGGATGCCAGGTAGAGGGTGGTTTAAATGGGTGGTTTTTGGAAGTTTTGTTATGCATTAGGTATGCAATTCTCATTCTTCTTTGGAAGATATTTATATCACTCAGGAGAGTAGAACGGGTTGGTTTAGCAGGGGTCGGAATGAAGTTTAAACCTTTACCCAGAGCAATTTTCTCATTTTGAGATAGCTTCGCTGTGGATAGGTTTGTGATAAATTGTTCACTTTGTTCTGCTAAACTAGTCATTTGACTAATATGGTTTTGTTTGGTTTTATTTGAGCATTCATCTGAAAATCGTTTCAATTTTCGTTTTGATTGTGAATGTTTTGCTACTTTCGTAAATTTCCTTTTTGCCATAGTTGGGAGTTTCGAGTCTAATAATATATACTTATATATTTGTATTATATTAATTAGATAGTAATAAGGTAGACAATGGCATGAAATATCTCTTTTGAGAAGATGTGGTGGTCCTGAAAAGGACCGGTGGAAATTGGTCTTTAAAAAGACCGGTGGGTTTCGAAAGAGCTTTTTAGATTACCTCTCTTGGTCGCTTCTTCCCCCGTTTCGGGGGTGCTTGTTTTCTTGTGAAAAACTCGTACAGTTGTTGTGCCGTCTGTCGTTCTCTCTCGGTTTTGAAGTGGTCTCGTATCTCTCCTTGCGCCGACTTGGTTGCTTTCAGTAGCCGTTGTTCTGCCTCGCCCGCTTGGTGATTGTACTCCTCCAACGTTAGTTTGGTGAACGCAATCGCGGCCCTTTTGCCGAGTCTGTCCCAATTGTCCTGGAAGGACTTTCGGAAGGTTAGACTACGGTGTGGATGAGGGGGCCGCGATGCGTTCTGGAGGTATGGTGGTGGAGTGTCCCGTTGGATGGCCCTTGACAGTGTTTCGATTTGTCTGGTGATGTGAACTTTGGCAGTGGTCAGATTGTTGACTGTGTTTGCCAAAGTTTTCACCCGTTTGAAGTCGATCTCTGTCAGTTGGGGTTTCTTCTCTGGGGTTGAGTTTTGTTGTTCTTGTAAGTCGGGCGAGGTCAGCAGGGTTTCTTCCAGTTGATCAATTAGAGGGCGTTGTCCGCAAATAAACTGGCTTGATCTTGAGGAAGCTTGTGTGTCGGCTACTGAGGTTATATTATCCAGGGGTATATCCAAGGTTCTTGGTGGAGATGGAGTCGGTGAACGCAACTTGAGAGATCGCCGTTTGAGAGATGTACTGAGCTTGGAAGACATGTTGGCAGAATGTAGTAAATAATGATGGTGCAAACCCATTCAGTGACGCCACATCTTTGTTGACTTTTGTGTTTGTTTTCCAAGATGTATTTGTTGTACAAATTGAAATACAGTGAATCCGTATTTGACTATTTCCAAAATTTGTCCATTGGACAATGAGTTTTGTGGGAAGAGTAGGCTTTTTTTGTATGAACGTACCAATAATGACCGGTTGGTCAAATTGGGGAATGTGTCAAAGAGACAGGATATTTTTTCAGATCCTTTAGTAGCAATAGCTAAGCTTTCATGCCTTACTCGGCAATCATCAGTTGCATGTAATGGTTCAAATTAATGAGCCTGGTGGTCTCCTGTCTTATTTTTGGATAAGACATTGAATTGATGTTCTTTCCAAACAAATGTAATGTGTCCGTTTTGTTTTGTTTTGAGTGAGAGAGTTCGTTGTTTTATGTGATTTGTTCCTCTAATAAGGAAAGTAAAACATTTAGGCCTTTCTGAATGCAACAAAGGGTTGTTTTGGAAATATTTCCGAGGGTTGTTGGTTTTGTTGTCTCAGCGGCCAGTGTTTGTTTATTGCTTGATTCACATCGTTGTGGTTAACGAACGGATTATATGTGGTTGAGAAAACCAGTGGTACTTCCATGTTATTGTTTACCTTTTGAATGGGTTTGGCTAGGTTTGCCAGTGGGTTTTTGGAAGTATTGTTAAGCATTGGTTATGCAATTCTCATTCTTCTTTGGAAGATATTTATATCACTCAGGAGAGTAGAACGGGTTGGTTTAGCAGGGGTCGGAACGAAGTTTAAACCTTTACCCAGAGCAATTTTCTCAATTTGAGATAGCTTCGCTGCGGATAGGTTTGTGATAAATTGTTCACTTTGTTCTGCTAAAATAGTCATTTGACTAATATGGTTTTGTTTGGTTTTATTTGAGCATTCAAATGAAAATCGTTTCAATTTTCGTTTTGATTGTGAATGTTTTGCTACTTTCGTAAATTTCCTTTTGCCATAGTTGGGAGTTTTGAATCAATAATATATACTTTTATATTTGTATTATATTAATTAGATAGTAATAAGGTAGACATATGGCATGAAATATCTCTTTGAGAAGATGTGGTGGTCCTGAAAAGGACCGGTGGAAATTGGTCTTTAAACAGACCGGTGGGTTTCGAAAAGAGCTTTTAAAGTCACTCTCTTGGTCGCTTCTTCCCCGTTTCGGGGTGCTTGTTTTCTTGTGAAGAACTCGTACAGTTGTTGTGCCGTTTGTCGCTCTCTCGGTTTTGAAGTGGTCCCGTATCTCTCCTTGCGCTGACTTGGTTGCCTTCAGTAGCCGTTGTTCTGCCTCGCCCGCTTGGTAGTTGTACTCCTCCAACGTTAGTTTGGTGAACGCAATCGCGGCCCTTTTGCCGAGTCTGTCCCAATTGTCCTGGAAGGACTTTCGGAAGGTTAGACTACGGTGTGGATGAGGGGGCCGCGATGCGTTCTGGATGTATGGTGGTGGAGTGTCCCGTTGGATGGCCCTTGACAGTGTTTCGATTTGTCTGGTGATGTGAACTTTGGCAGTGGTCAGATTGTTGACTGTGTTTGCCAAAGTTTTCACCCGTTTGAAGTCGATCTCTGTCAGTTGGGGTTTCTTCTCGGGGGTTGAGTTTTGTTGTTCTTGTAAGTCGAACGAGGTCAGCAGGGTTTCTTCCAGTTGATCAATTAGAGGGCGTTGTCCGCAAATAAACTGGCTTGATCTTGAGGAAGCTTGTGTGTCGGCTACTGAGGTTATATTATCCAGGGGTATATCCAAGGTTCTGGTGGAGATGGTGTCTGTGAACGCAACTTGAGAGATCGCCGTTTGAGAGATGTACTGAGCTTGGAAGACATGTTGGCAAAATGAGTGGGTACGGTTTTCGTTGGCGTTTATGCCGAGGTATTGCGGACTAGAGATGAGTCACAATCAAAAGCCTTTGTGTGTTTGGCTCGGGTGCATCATGAATTTCTAGCGTTCCCATTGGTTGTTCGTGAACAAAGGCACTTTGCGTCCTAGGTGGTAGTTCCGTATTAGAGCAAGTCAGAGAAAACGCGGGAAGTTGGTTTAATTTGCAAGTAGCAAAAGGATGTAGAAACCAACGCATTTTCTTGTGTGGTTGTGTTTTTTTCAAAACATGAGAAAGGTTTAATTTCTATTTCCTGTGTGTGGAAATGTAAGAAAAGATCAAGAGATCTGTCCCTTTCTTTGGTATGTGATAGGGAGCTCCGTTTGGAGCTGGAATGATTTTGCTCAGGGTTGATTTTTCCTTCCGAATGCGGAAATTGGAAATCAAATATTGAATTTGGCCCAAGTAGATTTGGCTAGGTGTATCCACTTATAGGTTTGTTGTTAGAGCGGTATTTGTTTCCTTCCCGGTTTCGGGAGTTTGGAAGGTGGGTATTACTCCATGCGCATTGCAAACTTCTTTGATATTGTAATAAGTGTCCTGGTGGGACCGCTGTGTACCGTCAGTGGCTTTCTTTTCTATCTGTCCCTATTTTGGGTGGGTGTTGTGTTCAATATTTGAGTTTGACCATTTGGTCGGATTTATATGTTAAAAGCATTTGTATTGTTTATTTTAGGATTATATGCCAAATCTTACCCTCCGAGTGCGGAAGTTGGGGAAGGTTTTGGTTTTGTTAATGCTTTTGGTCGGTAGGAACTCCATAATGGTGTAGTTAGGCGACTGTGCGATTGCAATGGCCTGTATGTGTGATACGGATTGGGTTGTTAAGTCGTGGGTGGTATTACATACCGGTTTTTGGCAAAAATGTAGCTACCTGAAGATACCATTCCTACTAGTTAGGGTATTCTCGGATAGCTTCGCAACCATCGAACCACAATACCCCTAAGGAGGGCAAGGATTATATAAGTAAGGTAGTAAATAATGATGGTGCAAACCCATTCAGTGACGCCACATCTTTGTTGACTTTTGTGTTTGTTTTCAAATATGTATTTGTTGTACAAATTGAAATACAGTGATCAATCCGTATTTGACTATTTCCAAAAATTGTCCATTGGACAATGAGTTTTGGGGAATAGTAGGCTTTTTTGTATGAACGTACCAATAATGACCGGTTGGTCAAATTGGGAATGTGTCAAAGAGACAGGATATTTTTTCAGATCCTTTAGTAGCAATAGCTAAGCTTTCATGCCTTACTGGCAATCATCAGTTGCATGTAATGGTTCAAATTAATGAGCCTGGTGGTCTCCTGTCTTATTTTTGGATAAGACATTGAATTGATGTTCTTTCCAAACAAATGTAAAGTGTACGTTTTTTTTTGTTTTAGTGAGAGAGTTCGTTGTTTTGTGATTTGTTCCTCTAATAAGGAAAGTAAAACATTTAGGCCTTTCTGAATGCAACAAAGGGTTGTTTTGGAAATATTTCCGAGGGTGTTGGTTTTGTTGTCTCAGCGGCCAGTGTTTGTTTATTGCTTGATTCACATCGTTGTGGTTAACGAACGGATTATATGTGGTTGAGAAAACCAGTGGTACTTCCATGTTATTGTTTACCTTTTGAATGGGTTTGGCTAGGTTTGCCAGTGGGTTTTTGGAAGTATTGTTAAGCATTGGTTATGCAATTCTCATTCTTCTTTGGAAGATATTTATATCACTCAGGAGAGTAGAACGGGTTGGTTTAGCAGGGGTCGGAACGAAGTTTAAACCTTTACCCAGAGCAATTTTCGCTTCGCTGCGGATAGGTTTGTGATAAATTGTACACAGCGGTCCCACCAGGACACTTATTACAATATCAAAGAAGTTTGCAATGCGCATGGAGGTAATACCCACCCTTTCCAAACTCCCGAAACCGGGAAGGAAACAAATACCGCTTCTCTAACAACAAACCTATAAGTGGATACACCTAGCCAAATCTACTTGGCCAAATTCAATATTTGATTTCCAATTTCCGCATTCGGAAGGAAAATCAACCCTGAGCAAATCATTCCAGCTCCAAACGGAGCTCCCTATCACATACCAAAGAAAGGGACAGATCTCTTGATCTTTTCTTACATTTCCACACACAGGAAATAGAAATTAAACCTTTCTCATGTTTTGAAAAACACAACCACACAAGAAAATGCGTTGGTTTCTACATCCTTTGCTACTTGCAAATTAAACCAACTTCCCGCGTTTCTCTGACTTGCTCTAATACGGAACTACCACCTAGGACGCAAAGTGCCTCTGTTCACGAACAACCAATGGGAACGCTACAAATTCATGATGCACCTGAGCCAAACACACAAAGGCTTTTGATTGTGACTCATCTCTAGTCCGCAATACCTCGGCATAAACGCCAACGAAAACCGTGTACCCACTCATTTTGCCAACATGTCTTCCAAGCTCAGTACATCTCTCAAACGGCGATCTCTCAAGTTGCGTCTACGGAGACCATCTCCACCAAGAACCTTGGATATACCTGGATAATATAACCTCAGTAGCCGACACACAAGCTTCCTCAAGATCAAGCCAGTTTATTTGCAGGACAACGCCCTCTAATTGATCAACTGGAAGAAACCCTGCTGACCTCGTTCGACTTACAAGAACAACAAAACTCAACCCCGAGAAGAAACCTCAACTGACAGAGATCGACTTCAAACGGGTGAAAACTTTGGCAAACACAGTCAACAATCTGACCACTGCCAAAGTTCACATCACCAGACAAATCGAAACACTGTCAAGGGCCATCCAACGGGACACTCCACCACCATACATCCAGAACGCATCGCGGCCCCCTCATCCACACCGTAGTCTAACCTTCCGAAAGTCCTTCCAGGACAATTGGGACAGACTCGGCAAAAGGGCCGCGATTGCGTTCACCAAACTAACGTTGGAGGAGTACAACTACCAAGCGGGCGAGGCAGAACAACGGCTACTGAAGGCAACCAAGTCAGCGCAAGGAGAGATACGGGACCACTTCAAAACCGAGAGAGAGCGACAAACGGCACAACAACTGTACGAGTTCTTCACAAGAAAACAAGCACCCCGAAACGGGGAAGAAGCGACCAAGAGGTGACTTTAAAAAGCTCTTTCGAAACCCACCGGTCTGTTTAAAGACCAATTTCCACCGATCCTTTTCAGGACCACCACATCTTCTCAAAAGAGATATTTCATGCCATATGTCTACCTTATTACTATCTAATTAATATAATACAAATATAAAAGTATATATTATTGGATTCAAAACTCCCAACTATGGCAAAAGGAAATTTACGAAAGTAGCAAAACATTCACAATCAAAACGAAAATTGAAACGATTTTCATTTGAATGCTCAAATAAAACCAAACAAAACCATATTAGTCAAATGACTATTTTAGCAGAACAAAGTGAACAATTTATCACAAACCTATCCGCAGCGAAGCTATCTCAAATTGAGAAAATTGCTCTGGGTAAAGGTTTAAACTGTTCCGACCCCTGCTAAACCAACCTGTTCTACTCTCCTGAGTGATATAAATATCTTCCAAAGAAGAATGAGAATTGCATAACCAATGCTTAACAATACTTCCAAAACCCACTGGCAAAACCTAGCCAAACCCATTCAAAGGTAAACAATAACATGGAAGTACCACTGGTTTTCTCAACCACATATAATCCGTTCGTTAACCACAACGATGTGAATCAAGCAATAAACAAACACTGGCCGCTGAGACAACAAAACCAACAACCCTCGGAAATATTTCCAAAACAACCCTTTGTTGCATTCAGAAAGGCCTAAATGTTTTACTTTCCTTATTAGAGGAACAAATCACATAAAACAACGAACTCTCTCACTCAAAACAAAACAAAACGGACACATTACATTTGTTTGGAAAGAACATCAATTCAATGTCTTATCCAAAAATAAGACAGGAGACCACCAGGCTCATTAATTTGAACCATTACATGCAACTGATGATTGCCGAGTAAGGCATGAAAGCTTAGCTATTGCTACTAAAGGATCTGAAAAAATATCCTGTCTCTTTGACACATTCCCCAATTTGACCAACCGGTCATTATTGGTACGTTCATACAAAAAAAGCCTACTATTCCCACAAAACTCATTGTCCAATGGACAAATTTTGGAAATAGTCAAATACGGATTCACTGTATTTCAATTTGTACAACAAATACATCTTGGAAAACAAACACAAAAGTCAACAAAGATGTGGCGTCACTGAATGGGTTTGCACCATCATTATTTACTAACCTTCCGAAAGTCCTTCCAGGACAATTGGGACAGACTCGGCAAAAGGGCCGCGATTGCGTTCACCAAACTAACGTTGGAGGAGTACAACTACCAAGCGGGCGAGGCAGAACAACGGCTACTGAAGGCAACCAAGTCAGCGCAAGGAGAGATACGGGACCACTTCAAAACCGAGAGAGAGCGACAAACGGCACAACAACTGTACGAGTTCTTCACAAGAAAACAAGCACCCCCGAAACGGGGGAAGAAGCGACCAAGAGAGTGACTTTAAAAAGCTCTTTCGAAACCCACCGGTCTGTTTAAAGACCAATTTCCACCGGTCCTTTTCAGGACCACCACATCTTCTCAAAAGAGATATTTCATGCCATATGTCTACCTTATTACTATCTAATTAATATAATACAAATATAAAAGTATATATTATTGGATTCAAAACTCCCAACTATGGCAAAAGGAAATTTACGAAAGTAGCAAAACATTCACAATCAAAACGAAAATTGAAACGATTTTCATTTGAATGCTCAAATAAAACCAAACAAAACCATATTAGTCAAATGACTATTTTAGCAGAACAAAGTGAACAATTTATCACAAACCTATCCGCAGCGAAGCTATCTCAAATTGAGAAAATTGCTCTGGGTAAAGGTTTAAACTTCGTTCCGACCCCTGCTAAACCAACCCGTTCTACTCTCCTGAGTGATATAAATATCTTCCAAAGAAGAATGAGAATTGCATAACCAATGCTTAACAATACTTCCAAAAACCCACTGGCAAACCTAGCCAAACCCATTCAAAAGGTAAACAATAACATGGAAGTACCACTGGTTTTCTCAACCACATATAATCCGTTCGTTAACCACAACGATGTGAATCAAGCAATAAACAAACCCTGGCACGCTGAGACAACAAAACCAACAACCCTCGGAAATATTTCCAAACAACCCTTTGTTGCATTCAGAAAGGCCTAAATGTTTTACTTTCCTTATTAGAGGAACAAATCACATAAAAACAACGAACTCTCTCACTCAAAACAAAACAAAACGGACACATTACATTTGTTTGGAAAAGAACATCAATTCAATGTCTTATCCAAAAATAAGACAGGAGACCACCAGGCTCATTAATTTGAACCATTACATGCAACTGATGATTGCCGAGTAAGGCATGAAAGCTTATACTATTGCTACTAAAGGATCTGAAAAATATCCTGTCTCTTTGACACATTCCCACCTGACCAACCGGTCATTATTGGTACGTTCATACAAAAGCCTACTATTCCCACAAAAAAACTCATTGTCCAATGGACAAATTTTGGAAATAGTCAAATACGGATTCACTGTATTTCAATTGTACAAACAAATACATCTTGAAAACAAACACAAAAGTCAACAAAGATGTGGCGTCACTGAATGGGTTTGCACCATCATTATTTACTACTTTACTTATATAATCCTTGCCCTCCTTAGGGGTATTGTGGTTCGATGGTTACGAAGCTATCCGAGAATACCCCTACCAGTAGGAATGGTATCTTCAGGTAGCTACATCTTTGCCAAAACCGGTATGTAATACCACCCACGACTTAACAACCCAATCCGTATCACACATACAGGCCATTGCAATCGCACAGTCGCCTAACTACACCATTATGGAGTTCCTCCTGACCAAAAAGACACAAAAACCAAAACCTTCCCCCAACTTCCGCACTCGGAGGTAAGATTTGGCATATAATCCTAAAATAAACAATACAAATGCTTTTAACATATAAATCGACCAAATGGTCAAACTCAAATATTGAACACAACACCCACCCAAAATAGGGACAGATAGAAAGAGAAAGCCACTGACGGTACACAGCGGTCCCACCAGGACACTTATTACAATATCAAAGAAGTTTGCAATGCGCATGGAGGTAATACCCACCCTTTCCAAACTCCCGAAACCGGGAAGGAAACAAATACCGCTTTCTAACAACAAACCTATAAGTGGATACACCTATTTCACCCAAATCTATTTGGCCAAATTCAATATTTGATTTCCACTTCCGCATTCGGAAGGAAAAAAATCAACCCTGAGTAAAATCATTCCAGCTCCAAACGGAGCTCCCTATCACATACCAAAGAAAGGGACAGATCTCTTGATCTTTTCACATTTCCACACACAGGAAATAGAAATTAAACCTTTCTCATGTTTTTGAAAAAAACACAACCACTTATTGAAAAATGCGTTGGTTTCTACATCCTTTTGCTACTTGCAAAATTAAACCAACTTCACGTTTTCTCTGACTTGCTCTAATACGGAACTTTACCCAGGGACACAAAAGTGCCTCTGTTCACGAACAACCAATGGGAACGCTAGAAATTCATGATGCACCCGAGCCAACACACAAAGGCTTTTGATTGTGACTCATCTCTAGTCCGGCAAATACCTCGGCATAAACGCCAACGAAAACCGTACTCCACTCATTTTGCCAACATGTCTTCCAAGCTCAGTACATCTCTCAAACGGCGATCTCTCAAGTTGCGTTCACAGACACCATCTCCACCAAGAACCTTGGATATACCCCTGGATAATATAACCTCAGTAGCCGACACACAAGCTTCCCTCAAGATCAAGCCAGTTTATTTGCGGACAACGCCCTCTAATTGATCAACTGGAAGAAAACCCCCGCTGACCTCGTTCGACTTTACAAGAACAACAAAACTCAACCCCGAGAAGAAGAAACCCCCAAACTGACACGAGATCGACTTCAAACGGGTGAAAACTTTGCAAACACAGTCAACAATCTGACCACCGCCAAAGTTCACATCACCAGACAAATCGAAACACTGTCAAGGGCCATCCAACGGACACTCCACCACCATACATCCAGAACGCATCGCGACCCCTCATCCACACCGTAGTTCAACCTTCCAAAAGTCCTTCCAGGACAATTGGGACAGACTCGGCAAAAGGGCCGCGATTGCGTTCACCAAACCAACGTTGGAGGGTACAACCACCAAGCGGGCGAGGCAGAACAACGGCTACTGAAGGCAACCAAGTCAGCGCAAGGAGAGATACGGGACCACTTCAAAACCGAGAGAGAGAGCGACAAACGGCACAACAACTGTACGAGTTCTTCACAAGAAACAAGCACCCCCGAAACGGGGAAGAAGCGACCAAGAGAGTGACTTTTAAAAGCTCTTTTCGAAACCCACCGGTCTGTTTAAAAAAAATTTTCCACCGGTCCCTTTCAGGACCACCACATCTTCTCAAAGAGATATTTATGCCATATGTCTACCTTATTACTATCTAATTAATATAATACAAATATAAAGTATATATTATTGGATTCAAACCCAACTATGGCAAAAAGGAAATTTACGAAAGTAGCAAAACATTCACAATCAAAACGAAAATTGAAACGATTTTCATTTGAATGCTCAAATAAACCAAACAAAACCATATTAGTCAAAATGACTATTTTAGCAGAACAAAGTGAACAATTTATCACAAACCTATCCGCAGCGAAGCTATCTCAAATTGAGAAAAAATTGCTCTGGGTAAAGGTTTAAACTTCGTTCCGACCCCTGCTAAACCAACCCGTTCTACTCTCCTGAGTGATATAAATATCTTCCAAAGAAGAATGAGAATTGCATAACCAATGCTTAACAATACTTCCCAAAAACCCACTGGCAAACCTAGCCAAACCCATTTCAAAAGGTAAAACAATAACATGGAAGTACCACTGGTTTTCTCAACCACATATAATCCGTTTCGTTAACCACAACGATGTGAATCAAGTAATAAACAAACACTGGCCGCTGAGACAACAAACCAACAACCCTCGGAAATATTTCCAAACAACCCTTTGTTGCATTCAGAAAGGCCTAAATGTTTACTTTCCTTATTAGAGGAACAAATCACATAAAAACAACGAACTCTCTCACTCAAAACAAAACAAAACGGACACATTACATTTGTTTGGAAAGAACATCAATTCAATGTCTTATCCAAAATAAGACAGGAGACCACCAGGCTCATTAATTTGAACCATTACATGCAACTGATGATTGCCGAGTAAGGCATGAAAGCTTAGCTATTGCTACTTAAGGATCTGAAAAATATCCCGTCTCTTTTTGACACATTCCCCAATTTGACCAACCGGTCATTATTGGTACGTTCATATTAAAAAAGCCTACTATTCCACAAAACTCATTGTCCAATGGACAAATTTTGGAAATAGTCAAATACGGATTCACTGTATTTCAATTTGTACACAAATACATCTTGGAAAACAAACACAAAAGTCAACAAAGATGTGGCGTCACTGAATGGGTTTGCACCCATCATTATTTACTACTTTTTTTTTTTTTATTTATTATTCGACTTTACAATGGTATAAAATTACAACACAAAATCATACAAATAATTGACCTTAACAAAAGAAAATATATATAAACTATTCACAGAAGCCAGTGACGGAACGAGGCCAACAGGTGTACAAGAAAAAAGCTAACATATCGTCGGCTCAGTGCTATAAGGTCGTAAGATTATACGTAATGGACAAAGGTCGTTAACAAAAAAAATAAAGGTTATAAAACAGTAAATAAAATATAAAATTCAATTAATGTTTCATGAAAATCTATGTTTAGATTTTCATAAGGAAACATTAATTTTTGATTTTTATATTTTATTACTGTTTATAGCCTTAATTTTTTGGTTAACGACCTTGTCCATTACGTAACTTAACGACCTTATAGCACTGAGCCGACGATATACAATGTAGTGACGTAATTCCCTCGAAGACTGACTGCTTTCTGCAAACTTTGTTATTACACTGAACCTGTACATAATACAGTGTGTATGGATCTAGATTCATCACATCATAAAACAAGACATCAGAGTTTGTCTCCAGATATCATCCATGCTCCATTAATATCACGGTGCTTCACAGTACAGTTTAGGAAAGGTAGATTCCCATCAAAGGTGAGGTCCCAGGTGACACGAAGCTGATCATGACTCAGAGCAACGACTGCAACATTATCAATCAGTGGTAACTCTACAAAATTAAGAAGATATATACATTTATAAAGGATATATTATTTAAACAAGTCTCTATGCACTGAACATTTATTAAATCAAATGCAGGCCTCTCAGTGCCTTATCAACCAAATATAGTTTTTATGCAAAATATAGGTTATTGTAGGGTTGATCATGACTCATAGCAACGACTGCAACATCACCAATCACGGGTAGCTCTACAAAATTGAAGAAGATATTTATAATAAGAATACATTTATAAAGGACAACTTATTTAACAGGTCTGTATGCACTGAACAACAATGGAAAAAAAGGTAGTTAAAAAACAATTACACTAGATTACAAACAAATATATAAATAATCAGGGCTATAGAAGTTACAATATTTTGCAGATATCCATGTTTCTGGTTCTTTAACAAAAAGAAGTCTGTTTTAGAAATACAGTGAAGATTGAACGTATTGTACTAAAATTTGCTAAGAGAGGCCTCACAAATCGGCAAACGTTCATACCCTATGTGAACAAGTCGTTTTAAAGCACAGCGACAGAATTCCAATCGATACAGCAATTTTTTGGCTGCAATGGACATCGTTTCATAGCCCAAAAAAAAAGGAAATTAAAAATGCCGACGCGCAGGACTGAGGCGACGCTGAACAAAATTATTGCAACGACGTCATATCTAGTTATACGACATCAGTAGGAAGTCCATTACATATGAAGTGTCAGCCTACTATCCGGTTGGTAAGTGTGACGTCTTTTCAACATAAGCCACACCTCTTTCACATGGAGTGATTCCAAAATATTTTTTCTTACGTAAAAAAAAAACGGATTGCCCACTTTTTCTTTTATAATTACAAGAAGAAATCGTTTACTGTTATAGTTGATCGTGATATATGCTTGTGAAAAAACGTTGAAATAAGGCCTGTTGCACATGAAGTATGCTTGTCTTGGAGCCACAACTTGTAAAACACGTGTATGTACTACCATTACGCGCGCGTGTGACGCAACTTCTTACGATGAGTGTGACGTAATTCAAATATTAAACACGCCCTCTTCGCCCTTTGGTAATGCTTTGACCACACTTTTCTTTAAGGATTTAGCTCAAGACTTGCCTTTAACGATCGATTTGTAAAGAACTCAAAATCTTACTAACAAAGTAAATTTCTACCTCAAGGATCGCTTCTGAATGTTCAAGGAATACCAGGTTAAAATACACACACTGCGGAATGCCAGCTTTGAAACAGAAAGCAGCAAAAGAATGCGTATGGATACACGGGGCCGAATGTTTTGCAAACTGTATGTTATTCATTTCATAGCGCAGTTAATCGTTGTTAAGCATAGAGAAAGGCACGCTAACTTGCCGGCTGTTATTGCCAGTAAATCAATGATGCAACAATACAAATCCATGGTGAACGTGCACACCGCTCTGAATTTTCTTGTTACCTATGAAATACGCTTACGCTTAAGCAAATTTGTCTTATAGTATTAGTACGAAAATTTGCTTACCGGTATTGCGGTAGCAGCGCTATGAAATTAGTAAGGCCTACACGCGCAAACGTAGTACGCGCATTGTTCCAAAACCTTAAAGAATTAAAAGGATGGTCAATATATTTGAAATGGGCTTGATGATCGTTGCGTTGGAGCCAGAACGTACGAAGTGGGCGTGGTTTATGTTGGAATTATGTCACAACGGTCACACTTACCAACAGGATACCGTGTGGTATGGATCACAGCAGGTTGGCCAGCACACGAAGCAATAGACTTCTGGTAATAGACTTTGGCTTATATTCAAGTCCCAATATGCCATATTTGGTACAAAGATTATATGCATTCATACTTTATTTATTTTAGTTCAAATGTGGACAAGATTACCTTCCATGTCGCACAGCGATTACAACCCAAACCATACACAAATTTTAATTGTGTTTTGTTTAATTGTTGTTGTTCAGCAGTTTTAGGCTCACTTTACCAATCATCACTCTGATTTGGACATCTCGTGTATCTGTTGAATTATCTTGGTTCTGCACTTTGCACTGATATGTACCATTATCATTACGTACAAGATTACTGACATTCAGAAAGCTTGTCCGTTCAAGATCTCCATCAGATGTCTCCGTTATTGTATACTTGGTATCATTCATGATAGGGAATTTGATCCAAGTCAAAAGGCTCAAGTAATGGTAGAGCCATCTCGGCATAAACCTTGCAGTAAATTTGAACAGTCTCGTCTAGTCTCCCTCCACAGGATCAGACACTGTTATGATTCTCCCTGGTACTGTTAAGGAAACAAGAACAAAAGGAAATACATATTTATCACTTCTTTTGAGACCTTTTTGAGAGGTGGCTTTGGTAATGTTTGTTTTTCCAAATAGCTTCCCATTGCTTCCTCAATCTAGATATAATGTTTATAGGTCCGTAACACCTACGTTAACAGTCATATTCTTTTCAAACATGTCAAAGGACACTTTTAGCGGGTGTATCCAGCTAGATATTCTGGAAAATTTTCTCTTAGGGACGTGCATATTCTGGAAAATTTCTCTTAAGACGTACATTTGTAAATAAATCCGCCAAATTGTGTTTCCAATGCATAGTTTAAAATATGACAGATTAAACGTGTCCATTAGAATAGCAGTTGTAGTACTAACACCTAGGCTAGACTGGCGTGATCTAACTTAAGGCTTGCTATATACAACATTTTAGACTCACAGCATTCATTGGTTATTGGATCGCTAGTTAGGGTGACTCTTTTGACTCCATTTACAGTCAACGGTTACCGGTGAAAGGTTTTCACTGAATATAAAGCACTTCCAGCATAAACGAGCCCCTAGTCTCTCAATACCTTAATTAGTCTCATAGGCAGGTTGCATTTCATTTCTTGAGGTGTACAATGCAAGGAGCAGATCTATAGTCTGGTAATATTATTACACTCACCGAGTACATCCAAGTCATACATCCCAGTGACAGGTGTCAATCCCTTTGAGTTGCTGTACAGTTGTATACACCATTATTAGCTACTGTGGCATCATTCAGTATCACCTCATATAGTCCCTCACCATTCATTATAGCATTGCTGTAGTACCATTGGGATACATGTGATTGTCACTGGTAATATGAGGTCTCTAGAATGAAGATAAACTTTACATTTCCATGTACCAATGTCCACTCCAGCTGTGTTCTAATACTGGATTAGGATCTGGTAGGAGCATCACTTGAAGATCTCCTTTAAGCAAAAATATCAAATCAAAGTTCAGTATTATATTTCACCAATCAAGATCTGGTAAGAGCATCACTTCAACAAGTCTTTTATTAAAAGTTTGATAGTCATGTATGTTGGCAAAAATGCTTCTAAAGTATGCTTATAATTACTCTGAATTAAGATAA
Organism: Zoroaster sp. YZ-2022; assembly: GCA_029582265.1. Lineage (NCBI taxonomy): Eukaryota > Metazoa > Echinodermata > Asteroidea > Forcipulatida > Zoroasteridae > Zoroaster > Zoroaster sp. YZ-2022. The sequence goes on from CM055825.1 coordinate 37,794,692, forward strand.
TTAGGCTATACATTAAAACACTCATCAGTAAAATTTTCCAGCGAGTTGACTGATCTGGAAACTGTATGTTTATGAATGGTGGATAAGCAGTGTAAATACCAGTTCCATGTAGGCATATCAGATACAAAGCACCACACAGTACCATTTGATAACTGTTATCAAATGAATAAATAATATGAATAATATTGATCACAAATGTCTTACTTTTTATCACAAGTCTTGCCAGTAAGTTCAGTTTGATTACAGGTACATGTGCCATCAACGTTGTTACACATAACATCATTTTGGCCAGGGATAGAGTCAACACATGTGCAGTCCATTCCACAATTGATGCCATACTTTCCTTCCATACATGCTATTAGTTAATCAAGATTAACACCACGTAGTCAAATCTTGAAAATAGCTTACATATAACTTACATAATGCTGGTCACCGATGACGTCACTGAATTAGCCCTCATAAGAAACACACAAGTGAAATTTTCGGAAAAACAATGTAGGATATTTTCTGAGAACTACAACATGGTTCAAACTGCTTGTACAATTTCTGTCAATTTGTTTGACTGGAAGTGTATGTATTAACGCATAACTGCAAGCATGTTGCTGATAATCATATATTATGTTTCTTAGAGCATGCGCATAACTGCAAGCATGTTGCTGATAATCATATATTATGTTTCTTAGAGCATGCGCATAACTGCAAGCATGTTGCTGATAATCATATATTATGTTTCTTAGAGCATGCGCATAACTGCAAGCATGTTGCTGATAATCATATATTATGTTTCTTAGAGCATGCGCATAACTGCAAGCATGTTGCTGATAATCATATATTATGTTTCTTAGAGCATGCGCATAACTGCAAGCATGTTGCTGATAATCATATATTATGTTTCTTAGAGCATGCGCATAACTGCAAGCTATGTTGCTGATAATCATTATTATGTTTCTAGAGCATGCGCATAACTGCAATCATGTTTCTGATTATCATATATTATGTTTCTTATAGCATGCGCATAACTGCAAGCATGTTGCTGATAATCATATATTATGTTTCTTAGAGCACGCATAACTGCAAGCATGTTGCTGATAATCATATATTATGTTTCTTAGAGCATGCGCATAACTGCAAGCATGTAGCTGATAATCATATATTATGTTTCTTAGAGCATGCGCATAACTGCAAGCATGTTGCTGATAATCATATATTATGTTTCTTAGAGCATGCGCGTAAATGCAAGCATGTTGCTGATAATCATATATTATGTTTCTTAGAGCATGCGCGTACATGCAAACATGTTTCTGATAATCATATATTATGTTTCTTAGAGCATGCGCGTACATGCCAGCATGTTGCTGATAATCATATATTATGTTTCTAGAGCATGCGCATAACTGCAATCCTGTTGCTGATAATCATATATTATGTTTCTTAGAGCATGCGCTTAAATGCAAGCATGTTGCTGATAATCATATATTATGTTGCTTCGAGCATGCTCGGACATGCAAGCACGATGCTGATAATCATTATGTTTCTTAGAGCACTCGCGTACATGCAAGCATGTTGCTGATAATCATATATTATGTTTCTTAGAGCATGCGCATAACTGCAAGCATGTTGTTGATAATCATATATTATGTTTCTTAGAGCATGCGCATAACTGCAAGCATGTTGCTGATAATCATATATTATGTTTCTTAGAGCATGCGCATAACTGCAAGCATGTTGCTGATAATCATATATTATGTTTCTTAGAGCATGCGCATAACTGCAAGCATGTTGCTGATAATCATTATTATGTTTCTTAGAGCATGCGCATAACTGCAATCATGTTGCTGATAATCATATATTATGTTTCTTAGAGCATGCGCATAACTGCAAGCATGTTGCTGATAATCATATATTATGTTTCTTAGAGCATGCGCATAACTGCAAGCATGTTGCTGATAATCATATATTATGTTTCTTAGAGCATGCGCATAACTGCAAGCATGTTGCTGATAATCATATATTATGTTTCTTAGAGCATGCGCATAACTGCAAACATGTTGCTGATAATCATATTATTATGTTTCTTAGAGCATGCGCGTACATGGAAGCATGTTGCTGATAATCATATATTATGTTTCTTAGAGCATGCGCATAACTGCAATCATGTTGCTGATAATCATATATTATGTTTCTTAGAGCATGCGCGTACATGCAAGCATGTTGCTGATAATCATATATTATGTTTCTTAGAGCATGCGCGTACATGCAAGCATGTTGCTGATAATCATATATTATGTTTCTTAGAGCATGCGCGTACATGCAAGCATGTTGCTGATAATCATATATTATGTTTCTTAGAGCATGCGCATAACTGCAAGCATGTTGCTGATAATCATATATTATGTTTCTTAGAGCATGCGCATAACTGCAAGCATGTTGCTGATAATCATATATTATGTTTCTTAGAGCATGCGCATAACTGCAAGCATGTTGCTGATAATCATATATTATGTTTCTTAGAGCATGCGCATAACTGCAAGCATGTTGCTGATAATCATTATTATGTTTCTTAGAGCATGCGCATAACTGCAATCATGTTGCTGATAATCATATATTATGTTTCTTAGAGCATGCGCATAACTGCAAGCATGTTGCTGATAATCATATATTATGTTTCTTAGAGCATGCGCATAACTGCAAGCATGTTGCTGATAATCATATATTATGTTTCTTAGAGCATGCGCATAACTGCAAGCATGTTGCTGATAATCATATATTATGTTTCTTAGAGCATGCGCATAACTGCAATCATGTTGCTGATAATCATATATTATGTTTCTTAGAGCATGCGCGTACATGCAAGCATGTTGCTGATAATCATATATTATGTTTCTTAGAGCATGCGCGTACATGCAAGCATGTTTCTGATAATCATATATTATGTTTCTTAGAGCATGCGCGTACATGCAAGCATGTTGCTGATAATCATATATTATGTTTCTTAGAGCATGCGCATAACTGCAATCATGTTGCTGATAATCATATATTATGTTTCTTAGAGCATGCGCGTACATGCAAGCATGTTGCTGATAATCATATATTATGTTTCTTAGAGCATGCGCGTACATGCAAGCATGTTGCTGATAATCATATATTATGTTTCTTAGAGCATGCGCGTACATGCTATGTATTGATAATCATATATTATGTTTCTTAGAGCATGCGCATAACTGCAAGCATGTTGCTGATAATCATATATTATGTTTCACCAATCTATATATATTATGTTTCTTAGAGCATGCGCATACATGCAAGCATGTTGCTGATAATCATATATTATGTTTCTTAGAGCATGTGCGTACATGCAAGCATGTTGCTGATAATCATATATTATGTTTCTTAGAGCATGCGCATAACGGCAAGCATGTTGCTGATAATCATATATTATGTTTCTTAGAGCATGCGCGTACATGCAAGCATGTTGCTGATAATCATATAATTATTGTTTCTTAGAGCATGCGCATAACTGCAAGCATGTTGCTGATAATCATATATTTATTATGTTTCTCTAGAGCATGCGCGTACATGCAAGCATGTTGCTGATAATCATATATTATGTTTCTTAGAGCATGCTCATAAACTGCAAGCATGTTGCTGATAATCATATTATGTTTCTGAGAGCATGCGCGTATATGCAAGCATGTTTCTGATAATCATATATTATGTTTCTTAGAGCATGCGCATAACTGCAAGCATGCTGCTGATAATCATATATTATGTTTCTGAGAGCATGCGCATAACTGCAAGTATGTTGCTGATAATCAAATATTATGTTTCTTAGAGCATGCGCATAACTGCAAGCATGTTGCTGATAATCATATATTATGTTTCTTAGAGCATGCGCGTACATGCAAGCATGTTGCTGATAATCATATATTATGTTTCTTAGAGCATGTGCGTACATGCAAGCATGTTGCTGATAATCATATATTATGTTTCTTAGAGCATGCGCGTACATGCAAGCATGTTGCTGATAATCATATATTATGTTTCTTAGAGCATGCGCGTACAGGCAAGCATGTTGCTGATAATCATATATTATGTTTCTGAGAGCATGCGCGTATATGCAAGCATGTTTCTGATAATCATATATTATGTTTCTTAGAGCATGCGCATAACTGCAAGCATGCTGCTGATAATCATATATTATGTTTCTTAGAGCATGCGCATAACTGCAAGCATGTTGCTGATAATCATATATTATGTTTCTTAGGGTATGCGCATAACTGCAAGGCACGTTGCTGATAATCATATATTATGTTTCTTAGAGCATGCGCATAACTGCAAGCATGTTGCTGGTAATTATATTATGTTTCTTAGAGCATGCGCATAACTGCAAGCATGTTGCTGATAATCATATATTATGTTTCTTAGAGCATGCGCATAACTGCAAGCACGTTGCTGATAATCATATATTATGTTTCTTAGAGCATGCGCATAACTGCAAGCACGTTGCTGATAATCATATATTATGTTTCTTAGAGCATGCGCGTACATGCAAGCATGTTTCTAATATCATATATTATGTTTCTTAGAGCATGCGCGTACATGCAAGCATGTTTCTGATTATCATATATTATGTTTCTTAGAGCATGCGCATCACTGCAAGCATGTTGCTGATAATCATATATTATGTTTCTTAGAGCATGCGCTATCATGCAAGCACGTTGCTGATAATCATATAAATATGTTTCTTAGAGCATGCGCGTACATGCAAGTATGTTGCTGATAATTCTTAGAGCATGCGCGTAACTGCAAGCACGTTGCTGATAATCATATATTATGTTTCTTAGAGCATGCGCATACATGCAAGCATGTTGCTGATAATCATATATTATGTTTCTTAGAGCATGCGCGTAACTGCAAGCACGTTGCTGATAATCATATATTATGTTTCTTAGAGCATGCGCGTACATGCAAGCATGTTGCTGATAATCATATATTATGTTTCTTAGAGCATACGCGTACATGCAAGCATGTTGCTGATAATCATATATTATGTTTCTGAAATTAATCCATTTATTTATCAATTATGGACAGTCAATTATATTTATGTCATCAATATTGTATACAGGCTGTACACGCATTGAATGTAATGAATAATTACTTCTGATAGAGAAACTTACACATAAAGTTGACTCTCATTAATACGAGCTCGGCAATAACAAGATTCTGGTTTAGACGAGGTTGTATTTGGTTCTGAACTTTGTTTCTATGGGTCATAATTTGGTTTGGACAAGGTCGAAATTGCAACATTCATGATCAGACAAGGTTTTTGCCAGCTGCATTATAAGAAAATGCATTGTTTGTTGCCCATTTGTTCGTGACCGACAACTTACCACCAGCAAGTCCGTGTTTAAACAGGTCATTCATTATATGTTGTTTCATCTTACCAAAGTTATTTGGTCATTTTGAGATGCTAATGAGATTCCATAATCCAGCATTGTCATTCCCCATCATCAGCAGCCAGCCCAGCTGAGTGACAAGAAGCAGACAGTAGCAAGCACCACTGTTATGGGGTCTCGGGTAAAAAGTTGCAGTCGCTTTTAATTAACGAAGCATGCACATTGTTGTACAAATACAGAGTCAGGGAGCCTTGTCCGTGATTTTAACAAATGTATTGTTTAACAAATGTATGGTTTTGTAAGAAAATATTTCCTGACGATTACAGCGAGGTTCCAGATAATACAAGATAATTGCGTTAGTCCGGCGGATCTCATATTAACGAGAGTCGACTGTACATAGACTTAGACAACCGCATCTCCAAGGATAAAAAAATGATGGTCAAAATAAATAAGAGGTATGTTTAAAACTTTTAAAACTTTAAAAAGTTGAACCATATAACCAACCTTCAACACGTAAGACATATGATTTGCTGGTGTCAAATTCTTGACCACTTGGTGTAGGTTCAGAAGTAAGCCGACAAATGTATGTTCCACTGTCTTTTGGATGTACATCTGTCAGGTTATACTCCCATGCACCCTCCTGCATCTTTGTCATTGGTCTTGGATTACCAATATTCGGGATGGAAATCAAAACTTGCAGCAAGTCAACATCAGCCAAATTGTCTTTACACTGCATGACTACGTCATTGACATTAACATCATCAAATACTGTGAAATCACCATTCATTGGCTCGAATGACGTAACGGCAATCATTGCTGAAACAAAAACATAAATATAAAACCATCAAATTGATAATTATGTGCAGGTTGCAAATGGGATATATCAACAGTTGGGTTCTGAATAGCATATTAATCTATAAGGACTTCTTTGCACATTGTTTTAATACTAGGTGTTGTCACACCACCCCCTTAATAGAAACAGGTACTAAGAATAGAAGAAATGATTCCTCATGCCTATAAAATTAGCAATTACCTCCATACATTTCTGGTTAATTTAAAACATTTACAAAGAATGATTCGTAACATTAAACGAAAAGTTCCAATATTTATTTACGTAAAAAATGAACGATTTTATATTGAAACTTGTGTAGTTGAAATGTGGTAAAAAAACGAGAAATTAACAGCGTAAGCATTAATACAGTGTTGGCACAAACACAATTGAATTACTATATGATAATTATACATATCCTTTTATAGTTGAAAGTAGCGATTTTTAACTAAAAAAATGTTGCAAGTAAGCACAACAATTGACATTAACATGCACAATTTAGATTACATTAGTTTTAATATCGATAACAATAGACTTTACGCCATAGCTTTAGAATTATGTAACATAGACAAAAAACAAAAGACAACTTATTCAGCTACTTTTGTGGCGGCTTTATTTAGAGTTTTATTAAAAATTTCATCTTTAGACAAACAAATACAATTTTATGCTTCTGCTACAAAGAAGAATATTCATTAAAAATTGCTGCATCGGTAGGTAATTTGGGAAAAATTACCGCTTATATAAAAGACGAAAGCTTTTTAGAAAACAAAGAAGACCTTTCAGAAATATCACCAAAAAACTCACTAAAAAAATATTACCAAAAAAATTTAAAATTTGAATTACATCGCTGGGGCGTTACTTGCGAAGTGGGGTTTTGATTACGCTGACGCGGAGTGTAATAATTTTAATTTTTTTTAAAGTTTACTTTAAACTCGTAAGTTTTTCTATAAGAATTTTTTTTTCTACATTTACATTGACAGGTTTTTTTTGGATTTCATCTGGTAAAGCTGTATCTTTGACTGAGTTGGTATGGATTTTTTCTTTCATTTTAGAATATTTATTTCGTTCTTCACATACGAGCACATTAATTCATTTTGGGTAATGACGCCGTCTTCAATCGCTTTTGAAATGTGGTTTTCGATCGTGTTGAGTTTAGACAAAGCTAAAATTTTTATTTCGTCGTGTTTTTTAGCTTTTTTAGATAATTTATATTTTACGTATCTAAGAGCAAATGCTGCACCACCCAACGCTAAAGCTAAACCTTCTAAAACAAATCCTATGGGCGACGATATAACGGTGGCGATACTAGCGATGCCAATAGCTCCCGCTCCCATACAACCTAATTCAGCGAGAGTTTCTACGATACTACAAGCGTTGATAATTTTATTATATTTTTTATAAACGGTTTCACGTTGGTTTATTTCAATTCGTAATTCTTTTTGAATGTCATCGATTTTTTGCAATCTAAATGATTTATAATCATCCGTCATAGACGATAAATTTGGATAAATAAGTTTAATCGTTGATTCTATAGGTGTGCTCATTGATTCTATAGGTGCGCTCATTGATTCTATAGGTGTGCTCATTGTTTTTATTAATAGTAAAAGATTATTTTTTTTATACTTTTTAATCTGCAGGGAAAGTATTAATTGGAATTTTTTAAACTTTTATTTCATAGCATATTCCAGTGTTTAAAGCACCAAACAAAGTAGCTTGAAAATAGATTTTAGCATGATTTTGAAAACGATTTGAAAGGAAACATATTATACATTCTAAATAACTCGGTTCATTAGAAAAAGTAAAATGATCATTTTCAGGGAAATCAATTTTATGAGACCTATAATTAAGATCTTCATCAAATTGTTCACTTTTTACTATAGAATAAACATTATTTTCACCTCTGTGACTTTTTTCATATAATGAATAAATCGTCAACTATAAAAATTATGTTATCGTTAAACCACTCCATTTCAAAGTTTAAATCATTTAAATAATTAAAAGAAGATAATGTTTTATATTGTACAAGTTCACTGGGAGCGATATATCCAGTATCTTCAAATACAAAGTTTTTATTGTTAAAACTTTCTACGCTTTTTTGACTATCGTTTGCATGACTATGTCCATAAATACTCGCCATATTTATATAGTATAAAAAAATAAAAATATTATTTAACGGTAAACTTTTAATTTATATATTGAAACAGATTTTAGAATTTAACGCACCGTAAAAGGTCGCTTCTACAAAAACTTTTTGAATATTTCGTATTTTAAAACACATTTCGTATCTTAAATGTGACATTTCATTTTCGATAAAATAAAAATGATTAACTCCCCCTGGAGAAGGGATATAATAATCATTAACTTCATAATCTGTACGCGTTCTCGAAAATGAAGTAAAATTATTCATTTTTGTAAAATGTACAAAAAGAGAGCAGTACGTTGGCGCCTCATTAAACATGAAAAAGGGTAGTTTAGATGCAGCCCACCATCCGAGTGCAACATTGTATTGTTCAACTAGAGGTACCGTTTGTAAAATTTCATTTCTATTGATGTATCCGAAATGTTCATAAATTTCGCTAGACGCTCCTACTCGTAAAATGTCACTGTCTCTATTGACTTCGCTAGACGAAACTCGCTCGCTTGCACTACTATGCCCATAAATACTTGCCATATTTATATAATTTCTAGATTTAAAATAACGGGGAAACCATGATTATTTATATCTCTACCTTTTGAATCTTTAATTTGAAAACTCAATGCGTTAAAAGTACCGACTTTTAATTTTTTAAACAATGGATTTTTATATTCCATCCACATACTTTCTCCGAATGATTTACCTTGCAAAGGATAAACGTTTAAAATGGTGCAAGGTTTACCATTAAAATAATTATCAGTTTTAATACTATATTCTCCCACTGTTACAAATTCGTTGTGAAGCCCGAGTAAATTAGCTAACCCGGATGTAAATTTAATGGATTTATTTTCATCAGTCAATCTTAACAAGTAAACACCCGTTGTTTTATCGATTGTGAACATGATCCAAGGTGCGTCTTTTATTATAATATCAATAATTTCGATAATGTTGTAAAGCCCTGGTTCTACAAATTTGACAACATTTTGTTGCTCACCCGTCGTACTATAAATTATTCTTTCTTTTTTACGTACGTTGTAATATCCTACCCAAATGTTTACGCTATGTAATATAATCGCGAGATTACCCTCACGATTATCGATAACGTTACCTAATTGAATTTCTCCACCATTTTTTTCAATTTCAACTTCAACGGTATGATACATTTTATTATTAAAAGTTTATAATTTTATTATATTAAAATGACGTTTCCATTAGCGTTTCAGAGTAATTTTTCATATCCATATCCACAATCTGGAAATTTTAACGCACCTCTAAATTTTAACGCTAGCGATTTAACAAGTCTAAAAATTTACATCAATGAAAATGAACATTTTAACGTACAACTGAGTAATCTTTTTCAAAATTACAGGTTACCACGCGTTGATAATAGCGCTATATTAAACGAATGGAAATACAATCCGCTAAAATGTTATCAAAATCAAATAAATTTTACAACGTATTGCGCTACAACGAGATGCGGTGTGGGTTATCAACATTTAAACCATTCAAACTTGATGATTCGTAGTTTTTTAGATTTCACGTACATTATCAAATGAGACGGTTGTATGGGCTCCAGTACCGTGTAAACAAATTGTTGAGACTCGTTTTATTAACGGTAAGTATAACCCAAAAATAAAAATTATGAAATTTTCTCAAGACCTTGAAGATTCTTTACCTCAAAAGTTTTAGCCTTTTAAAGATTATATTACAATCGGTTATATAAAACAATCTTTAGAAGCTGAACGAGGTTGGGTTAAATTTATATTGTCTATAGGGTTAGCTCATGGTTTTTCGGATATCGGTACAGAACGAATTAACGATTCTATAAGAACGTACGTTTACGCGATTTTAGGAGCTCAAGCGCAAGCAAAAACTTCTTTTTCACCGAGTGGTACTGGTTTAGACGCACAGCGTGAATTTATAAATATAGTAAATGCCGAGATTAATTCTCCAGTTGATTTACAATCTTCTATTCAACGATATCAAGATGTTTTACAATACGCTCGTTCACAATTAAACTTTGCTATTGGAGAAAATTTATATATGATGCCGAGTGATATGAATTTACGAATAGGTACGTACGCGGGATACAACAATAATTTATTAATCGCAACGAGTGATTTATCGTTAGGTTCAAATTTAGATACAAATTCAGAACCCGTTCCTCCTCCTATTTTACCTTTACAACTACCACCACCGTTGATTGAAAAGCACGCTGACGCAGAAGCTGCGCAAGATGATCTAGCATCGAGCGTGCAAGAATCTAATAATCTAGTATTGAGCTCTACAATAACCCAAGACTCTTTAAAAACTACGCCTAGCATTAGCGCAATAAAAGAAGACTCTTTGGAAGAATCACGCGACAATCACCAAGAAGAAAACAATTCTTTAATTATTGGTTTTGCGATTTTAACTGGACTAAGCTTTACGAATTGTTATTTTAGCGTTTTCTGCATATAAGTTAAAATTAAAACACCAACTCCTGTCAAAGCTAGCCACAAATGTTCCGCTGCCCACGTAACCACGCTAGAAGCTGTTTTAAATAACCAACTTATAACTGATCCGATAATAGCTGGTAAAGCGGCTAAAGCTTTCGCTCTAGTTTAGATAATACACTGCGCTAGATTTTTTAATGTTTTTTTTATCCACTCACCCACGTGTGTAAACGCCTGCAATCGGGGACATCCTTCGTCAAATTTCTTTGTCCAAAAAAGCGGGGACATATTGTTCTCCATTGTGATAGCAACCGGGGACCATTGTCCCTTTTGTTATATGTCCCCGGTTTGAATGCGCTCACACACGCTTTTACCACCGCTCGGTTCTGGTGTGGGGGTGTGGGTTTAGGAGGTATAGGTTTAGGCGGTGCAGGTGTAGGGGGTATAGGCTTTGGTAAAACTGAATTTACTACTCCAACCATCGATTTAACGATAAAAGCGATCGTCATACTAACAGCTGTTAATATACTAACGATCGTTACGCCTTGTTCTCTAAATAAAGTTTTAATTTTTTCACCCAACGTAACATCTCTTTCTAACATTTTTTTAAACGTTTCTTTAATTCTATTAATTTGACTACGAATAACATAATCGTGTGCATCTATTTGCTCTATCAAAACTTCTTTCTCATCTTTTAGTTCTCGTCGTTGTTGAATAGCTTTTTCAATTTCATTTTCATCGAGTACTCTTTCTTTTGCGTCAAAAATTAATTCTTCAATATCATCGATTTTTTGATTAACTATTTTTAACTTAGTTAAAAGATCTAATTGTTCACCTCGATTTGTAGTCATGATTTTATCGAGCGCTTCTACTTCTCGCCATGGAATGTTTAATTCCGTTTGAGCGTCTTGATCTCTCAAATGCTCCATAACCGCTATTTCGATAGCTTCTGCCACTTCTTTAGATTTTTCTACGCGTTGCATTGGTGTAGATGGTAACCTTCTACCACTGCTTGTTTGCTCAGTCGGTTCAACTACCGGTTTTTCCGCTGCTTTTACAACCTTCATTAAAGCTATTTCTTTTTCACTAAATGGTAATAAACCATTTATATTTAAACCTGTTATACGATCTAATTTTAAAAAGGTACCCTCTTTTCCTCGTCCTAGATTCGTTAGTCGTATTTCTTTATCACCTTTTATAAAATAGAGTATACTTTTTTTTTTTATCTAATCTCTCTATAAACCTAGTATAGTCTATTGTATCGGGTGTATGACCTATACTTGTATAAAAATCATCAACTGTTAATCTAAGTACCATATCTGTTAAAGATAAAGGTGGTGGAATATAAGAAGGTTCATTAACTCGCTCTTTTCTTTTTGATATTTCTTCATCTATTTTTTTTACACTATTTGATCTTTCTCTTTCCAATATTTCTATACTTTTATCAATATCGCTAAGGCTATACTTTTGATAATCTTTATCATCAATTACGTTATCATCCGTAAAATCATCTTCATCTTCAAAATCATCATCAGGTTGGTTATACATTGGATCCATTTCGATATATGGGTTTCCTCCTTCCGCCATTTTACAATTACTTTTTACCTTTTTTTAATAATTTATAACTCGCGTAACCCACTATACTCATCCCTATTACGAGAAATAAAATTTCACGCGTTTTTTTTTTCTTCGCTAGGAACGTAAAAATCTTCTAGTTGCGGTTTATTGTATAAATCTTGTGGTAAATTTATTTGTTCACCTGTAACTCGCGAATATTCATTCATCGCTTCGTTTATATTGTTAAACGTTCTTACGGCGCTTGATTCTTTTTGTATTTTTTCGTTTAAATAATCTAGATATTTTAAACGCTTTTACTAAATTCATCTCTAGCTTTTGAAAGTTGTTCTAGCGCTAAATCATGCCTTTTACGTTCTTGTTCAGCGTCATTATTTCGTAGAATACCAAATAAAACAATTGAACCGGTAAATGCTAACGCGTTAACTACTGTACCTCCAATCATCATTGCTATAGATACCATTTTATTTTTAAAAAATATAAAAGTATTTTTATAGTTTGTTAATATAAAACTATGGCTAATAATACGTACGGAGATGTGCTCGATCCATATAGAAGAATATGAGAACCTAGAGGTATAAAAAGATTGCGTCAAAAAGTTGTTATTACAAACAATCCGAGTACCATTACCGAAAATCAATTATTAACAGTTCGTTTTCCAAATTTAGGAATGAACGACGTTATCGTTCCAAATACGGTTCGATTAGCTTTCAATATAGAACTTGTTTCGGCGGATGATGATACTAGAACGTTGGTACAAAATATAGGTAGAGCTATCGTAAAACATGTAATTATTAAAATGGAAGGAAATGAAATATTTTCTTTAGACGATGCGGATGTATTCAATTGTTATAAAGACGAATGGTTAACCAAAGATCAACGCGGCAATTTAGCATATCAAGGAATCGAAGATGCAAACGTAACTAAATTGCGAGTAGACGCTAGCGACAAGGTTCCCGCGGGTAACGGAGGAAAAGATAAAGCCATCGCGGATACATATAAAAATAGGTATTACATTCCGCTTGATTTTGAATTGTTGACTGATCATCAACCTTACTACCAATCAGGAATCGGTGATCGATTGACTTACGAACTTGTGTTTAATAAATTTTCGAGCGTAATTAAAAGCACCGACGATAATGCGAAATATAACATAAGTGGAATTTCTTTAGAATTTGAAGTCGTTCATATGCCGGAACTCGCTCGAACGATTAAAAATCAATACAGCAACCGGTTGTCAATATTGTTTGATCGCGTACTAAGACAGAGCGTGATGCCGTTAAACAAACGTGATACAACGTGGAATATAAATTTAAATACTCCTGCAAAAAGTATGAAAGGAATATTGTTTTTATTTAAAGAACCCAACGTGCAAGAAAGCAACAAGTTTTATCATCCAAAAATCGATAAAGTTTCAATTACGATCGAAGGTGTTCCTAACCAACTCTACGCGCACGGAATGAAAAGGTATCAACATTGGGAAGAGATTTCAAAATATTTTGGTGATTCGAGTAAACAACATGCTATTCAAATCGTTAAAGCTTTAGACTTATCTAACGTTAAACAAGCTGATTATCTATTTAACCGATACGGTTTATTTTTAGATATGAGAACGAGTACCGACAATAAAATACACGGAAGCGGAAGACGAGTACAAAACTTATCTGAAGGAATTACTATTCAAATAAAAAAAGAAGCTGAAACTGCGGGTGAACTAAACATGTATACTTTTATTATTATGGACGCACAACTCATTATAAGAAGTGGACGTTTCGAAACTGTTGATTATTAAAATTAGCATCTAATATTAAAAACAAATGTTTCCAAAAAATACACACGTTGCATTAATTTGTGGGCAAACCGGATGTGGAAAAACTGAATTTTTTTAAAGTTTGTTAGAAAAAGAATATGTTAAACTTTTTGAAAATATCGTTATATTATGCCCTACTATTGCTGACAATGATACTTATAAAAAAAGAAAATGGTTTTATAACGACGACCGAGTGCACTTTAACGATTTAAACGATATTTCGTTAAACGAAGCAATAAAAATTTATAGCGATACATTTAAAAGAGACGAAACGTTATTTATCATCGATGATTGTAGCGCGAATAAAGAATTACGATATAAAAAAAATTCAAAATATCCTCAAAACGAGTTAGTGCGTTTAGCTTTTAGCGGCCGACACATTAATCACAGCTGCTGGGTAATTTCACAAAAATATAATAGCGTGTTAAAAGATTTTAGAGAGCAACTCAAATGGGTATGTTTATTTTATTGTAAAGATAGAGATTCGTTCGAAGATTGCCTTCGAGAAAATGATGTCATACCTACAAAAGAGTTAAGAATAGAAATTCATGAAAATTTAAAACGAGTCAAACATTGCAAATTGATTTTAAAAACAGATCAACCTACTGAATATGAAATACGCAACTAAGTTATCTATAGGTTACTTATAGGTTATCTATAGGTTACTTGTAGGTTACTTGTAGGTTACTTATAGGTTACTTATAGGTTATCTATAGGTTACTTATAGGTTACTTGTAGGTTACTTATAGGTTACTTATAGGTTATCTATAGCTTACTTATAGGTTACTTATAGGTTACTTATAGGTTACTTAGCAATTACCTATAGGTTAGTGTTTTTAATAAATATTATAAAATCTACTTATAAATATGAATACTGAACGAGTAAAAGATTTACTTACTAGTATAGATATTGAACGAGTAAATAATTTTATATATAATCTTGTACAACTTACTAATACTGAAGAAGAAAGAAATGAACTAGTACAAGTTTTAAATACAAACTCTGAAAAAGTAAAAAGTATATTTACGAGTATAGATAATGAACAAGTAAATAATTTTATATATAATCTTAACCAACTTTTAAACACTGAAGGGTTATCTAAAATTAATTACTGGTTTCTCTATTTTTTTTTTAAATTTAACTGATTATTCTATAAATACTTATAATAAATGGAAGAAGTACATAAATTATTAAACGAAAATCCACAGATGTTAAGTTCACCACTAGCAGACGCTGGCGATACAAATGATGTTATGTTGAAGCAAAAACAACGGCTCTTATCCGTTGTAGTGGGAGGAGATTCAAAAAGGTTTTTTGGTAAAGAGTATAGCGTTAGCGATATTGAAGCTTTATCTACGGAAGAGCGAGACGTACTACACACACAATACGAAACTAAATTAGGTCGTGATATAACTCAGTCTTTAGGTAGCGCTATTTTAACACTATACGCTAAATTATTAGGATTAGGCTTAAATCGTATTGATTTATACGGCCATCAATTTGAAATTGACAATGAAGGTAAATTAATTACAGATTTAGAAAAAGATCCTTTTATTTCGAGCATGCTTTCTACTGTAGCGTGTGAATTATACTGCAAGTATGGAATGTTAATAGCACCGCTCTCAACAATGTTAATTACAGCAAAACATTTAAAAAGAAAAGAAGAATCTTGTATAGATAATAAAAGCGATGGAAACGAACGAGTTGGAGAATGTGCAACCGGAGCAACCGCAAACACCATTGACAGTAACGAAAACACCAACTAAAAAGAAAGAAGAAAAACAGAGTCGCAGCGGGTAAAAAACTCGCCGAACTTAATAAAAAGAAAAAATAAGAACTAAAAAAAGTGCAGCTAAAACGCGTTATGTTGCGCCACAAGCATTAACGAGTGATATTCAAAAAGAAACAAGCAACGAAACAAACTACTACTACTATATTGCTTTTGCCTTAGCTGTTGGAGGTTTCGCTTATTTCTTTTTTAGTAAAAAAGAGCCTACACCGCCAAAACCAGCTTCAGCAAAGCTGTCTTTACCTACACCTCCCGCACCAACGAAAGAACTCGCTGTTTTTGAAATGGAATAAGTAAAAAAAAATTATAACAACAAGTATAAAATAAGATGGATACAAAAACAATCGCCGATTCAGCTTATCACAGCGCCGTTTTAGGACTTTTTACTGTTTTATACAGCATGCTTGGTAAAAAGTATTAATGGTAGAACCAGCTAATTTAGGAAAATTAAATATAAAAGATGGGCTAAAACTCACCGCGACAGTTGGATTATCTTCAATGACGCAAATGTGTTTAATTAAACAAGGAATTTTACCATCCTCGCTTATGCCTAAAAATTCTACAGAATAAAATTACATTTATAAATAATAATAAAAATGGATAAACGAATAAAACTAAAGCTTCAAAACGCTTATTATAGTCCGAAAGGATACTACAAAGGTTTAGACGCGATTAATAAATTAGCTCAAGAAACTAAAGTAAATGTAAAATTAGTTCGACAATGGATAAAAAAGCAAGCGCTATGGCAAATTTATTTACCCTATCCTAAATATATTCCAAGACCAACTAGTTCAAATAGTACGTTAGAAAAACCAAATGAAATTCATCAAGCAGATCTATTGTTTCTTCCGCACGATAATATAGGTAAAGGTACAACTAGAAAGACGTACAAGTACGCGTTAACCGTTGTGGATGAAGCTAGTAGATATAAAGAAGCGGAACCGTTAACCGATAAAACCGCTGTTCAAGTCGGTAACGCGTTTAAAAAAAATTATAAACGTTCACCGCTCACTTGGCCAAAAATTTTAAAAGTCGATCCTGTAAAAGAATTTATGAGTATCGTAAACGTATTAATGAGAAAAGATAATGTAAAAATCCAAAGAAGCGAAGCCGGTAATCATAGAGCGCAAGGCGATTTAATCAAGAGCGATTTAATAGAACTTTGAGTGAAAGATTATTTTCTCATCAATACGCGCAAGAAATAGCGACGGATACGAGAAATAGAGAATGGGTTAAAAGATTACCAGCAGTTGTAAAAGCATTAAATAATGAAACGACGAGACTTATTAATTTAAATCCTAAAGACGCGATTAAATTACCCGTTGTTGAACAAAATCCAGCCTCACCAGTTGTAAGCAGTAAAAAGAATGAAAAAAGAATTCCAAACAACAGTTTAGTTAGGTATTTATACGCACCCGGTGAAGATGAAAAAGATACGAGACGTCGCACGACTGATCCTATATGGAGTATAAAAATGTATAGATTAGCTAAAACGATGAAAGCTGCTAATCAACCTATTTTGTATTATTTAGACGCGGGTCCCGCTCGTAGTTTTGTAAGAGAAGAATTACAAATTTTCCTCGAGATACAGAAAATCCACCTATTAAACGCTAATACTGTAGTGATAGTAAGCTAAAGTAAGTATTCCATTTTCTAAAATATATTTCTTTGTGTCTAAAGGAGATAACGATATTTTATTTACTCGCGTTGTATATATGTTATGTTTTTCGTGCCTAATAAAATTCATAGGGTGATAAAGCGTATTATTTTGAGATAAAACTTGTTTATAGTTTTCGTTTTTAATATTTTCTTTTAAAACTTGTTTTTTAACACCTTTAGCTTTTCTTATTTCTTTTTTATCCGATAAAAGTATAGAATAAATTGTTGGTCTTAAACCAACAAATTCTACGATAGGAATCCCCGCAGTCTCGTCTTTCATTTTACCAATCACTTTTTTATTTTCTTCAGAAAATAGAAATTTTTGTTTTTCTAAATCCTTATTATAATAATTACTAAAATCGTACGAGTCTTTGTCTTCTTCCATATCTTTATATACATCTTCCGTTTTAATCTCAAGTAACAAACTATCTGTATCCGTATAAAGTAACTCGCACTCGTTACCATATTTATTTTTTAAATGATTGTAATAAAAATCGTACATTAAATGTTTAGATAAATCTAGTATGCTCATTCCTATGTAGACTGGGCGGTTGAGTAAGAGTTTTGTTTTGTGCATGTGAATCGCCACTAAATCATTATCAAAAATCCTTGCCTCAGCAAAATTTGGTTTCGCGATGAGTGAACGAATTTGATTTTCTGCTTTTTTATCGTTTAATCGTTTCAAATTCACATTAACGCGTTTTCGTACATTTTCCATCGTTTTTCCAAAAACTGAATTGTTCATGAGTTTATATAAATCTTTTTCAAAATCACTCGTTGCTTCTTTTCTGAGTTGAGTGTTTAAATCAATGTATGATTTCATCCAACATGATTCTTCAAATTCTAAAACGCGATGAATTTTAGTTAGTTTCATACCTAGTTGTAAATATAATTGTAAATTGCGATAATGAAGTACGTATTTTGTTTTGTTACCTAAATTGGGAACTAATTTTGCAACGTTTGGAGCCGGTTTACCATCTAATAACTTGAGCTGATAGTCACTCATCCATTCTTTTGGTACTACCAACGACTCTGGCGCGAGTGGAAACGCATTGTGAGAATCGTGTAATTCTTTAGGATATTCTAAATCAACTTCTAAAATACATCCTTTCTTACTCGTTAATCCCTCGCTCTCGAGTTTGTCAATTTGTTTTTAGTCATCCACTTAAAATTACCTGTTGGTAAAGGTTGACTCATCGCGTACCCGTATAAATTATTCGCATCTAAATACGTAATGTAAATCGTATTTATTGTTTGCTTTCGTGTACCTTTTTCTATAAATAAATGCATATCGATATCGGTTAACAATTCTAAACGAACTTTTGAATGTTTTAATAAAGCATCCCAACTTAATCCAGGACTCGTATAGTAATTAGCTGGATCTAAACTGTATTGCTTCATACAAGTAGCGCGAAAATTTTCAAATACATCCGCTAATAAGCAAGTATCGGTACGCACGTATAAATCGTGATAATCTCCTAAATTTTTACAATCAAACTTGTTGTAAACGTTTTTAGCATGCTCGTATTCTTCTTTAGTAATGTGCTGGTTATTTAAACTACTATAAAAAAATTCTTGTAAAGGAAGTTTAGTTTCTTCACATTTTTCAAAACTATCCATATACTCGTAAGGATAAATACCCTTACTTTTTAAAAGATTAAATTTTTCTAAATCTGATTCAAACTTGCTAGTAATTGGGAAAGAATTGTTTGATTTTACGAGTTTATCCAACGACGCTAATAAAAATTGATTGCTGTCTATAAATCGTAGTTGCCCGATTGAAAAAGAAACATATTTTTCAATATTGTTTGGAATACACGTTAGATTTCCTCGCGTTTGACTAGCGGCTTGCATAATGAGATGAGAATCGTAGCCTCGCAAATTATGAAATACAACTGGAATAAAAGTTTTGTCTGGTTTTAAACTTAATTTAAAATTACAATTATCGTGTGCGGCGCCTCTATATTTTCCAGTAATGTGGTGGGAGATGACAACCTTCACGTGGTCCACCCTGTTTCAACTAATGTCATCAAACCGATGTATGCAGCTACTAGCACTCTAAGCTGCTCATCATCATACGAAAGAAGAAGACAATGATCGCGTACTTTTATAAACTTAGAGTCATCACTTTCAAAAAATTTCTTTTCACATATCCAACACTTGCTAGCAGAGTTGTAATCTTCTACATCTTCTTTAGTCATTATTATTTTTTGAGGATTTTTAAATATCTCGTTAATGTTTTCTTCTTCTTTTTCTAATTCATTTAATTTTTTTTTAGCCGCATCTTCTCCTCGGTAAACAACGGGATCACTAGTTTTACCGTCGCAACGAATAACGACGTATGAATAACCGCAAACGACGTGTTTTTGTAGTTTTGTAGTATTAGTAGAGTTAACATCGTCAACCTTTTTAATAATACATTCAAAGTCAGCATATATAACAAAAGGAACTTTCATCTTTTTATGAAAATGTATAAACTTTAGCGTATCGTTTTTACCCTTTTCAGGCATAACAATCTTTGTCGGTCTATCGTTAATTCCCTTACACATTTTTACGTGATTTTCGAGATACGCTTCTGTTGAAAAACCCTGTAAACATCTCAAACAAAAATGTTTACGATTATTGTGTTTCGTTTGATCGAAAAGTAATTTATTTACATCTTTTATCCAAACGTAGTGAGATCTAGTTCCTTTTTCTTCTTCTTTGTTAATTAATAATAAATTAATACGATCTAGTTCCGCGGGTTGATCGCTAAGTTTGTAAACTAATATCGTTTTTGATTCGCAACCAAAAACGTTTATTGCTATATTGTTTTGTTTCTCTACTTTTTTTATTTGATTAATCGGAGTAGGTTTATCGATATTATCAACATTTAAACCATCCTTTTATCGTATCAAACGATACGATCTACCTCCCATCCAGAACCGTTAGACATTCTTTCACCGTTTTGATTAACGGGAAAAAGAGCGCTGCGCAGCGCCCACCTCAAACAATCATCGTCTTTGTTTTTGACGTTGATGCACGCTTTTTTATTTTTTATATAGTCGCATAGCTCGATATATGAACCGCCTCTCAAAGGTTTATATCTCGCGTAAGTAATATTCATATCAACGATACGATCTACCTCCCATCCAGAACCGTTAGACGTCCATTTTTCTAAAGCCTCTTGAATTTGTGAAAAAATGGTATTAAATATATTTTCAATGTCATCCAAATTCAATAAAACAATTTGCCTATTATTATGAAATCTTGGTTCAGCAGAATCGATCGTACCGTCTAATTTTTCTTTACGTAATCTAATACGTATATATATCATAAACTTGTACGGCCCTAATTCTTGCAAATCTATACCAAACTTACCTATAATCTTTAGTTTTACCGCTTCCCAAAAAATGTTTAAATCTTTTTCTTTGCTGTGATTCAGCGGAACTACCATTCTTCGTTTGCGTAAATATTTACCACCGTCAATTGGTGGTTCGTCAAAAGCTAACTCGGGTTCTAAACCGCGAAACCTTTTAATAGTAGCTATGTAGTCTTTTTTTAACAACTGCGCTCTTTTGCCAGCGCCGCGTTCTGGTAGCTCAATATTTTCAACCGCTATACGCTCTTTCAGTTCAGCTAAATTTAATTTATACAATGGCTTTTGTTTATGTTGACGTAAATAATTTTTTACAGCTTCGTAATAAGATCGTTTATTTATTTTACCCTTGCTATTTTTCGTAAAAATTATTTGCCCTATGTGTTCTCGTGCAAATATTTTCAATTCTGATAATCTCCATTTCGATAAATATTTTCTTTCTTCTTCCATCTCCTCTTTACTATTAAACAAGATAATATTGTTTTGTTTTTTATCAATTTTATGAGATTTTAAAAATATTATCTCAATTTTATAAGTAAGATTTTTTACATTTCTAAACAAAAAAAACAATTAGTAGCTCCATTGTGTAATTTTATATATATTCGCTATAAACGAGTCGTTGTTTTTATCAACTCTTTCATCACAAAATTATATTTTTTTCTAGCTTGAGTTTCACCTAGTGATAAAACTAATTTTTTCCCACAAAGAAACACGCAATTCGTACATATTTCCGCTTTTGCTTTTGTACCCATTTTACATCTTTTACAAGCAACTGTCTTAGATTTTCCTTGTCTAATACGCCACACGTGCATAGAGCAATATACATCTACACCCGTGCTTGGTCTACTAGATTTTTCTAACGAACCATTTAAAAGCCATACACACGAAATGTTTTTTTGTCGCGGTAATTTATCTTTATATTTTATTACCGCTATTAAATAATCCCATCTAGTCAGTTTTCCATATTTACCAGATCCAGCGTAAATTTTAATATTATTTTTTAATACAATCTCTTTTAGCTCAGCTTTATTCTTTAATCCATAATTTGTCATCTTTATTATATATCTACATTATATTTTTCTCATTTTTCAATTTTTTTAATGAGGTTTTTTATATATTATATACACCACCCTACTACTACCCAGCTAATATTTAACAATCTTAAAAACTCTTTTGTGACGTCATCAATTTTTGATGACGTCACGCGTCGCGCGCTTCTCGTCAAAGTCAGAGTCAGCACTTACTTACTTCTTTCATCCATTTAACAATATAAAAATCATTTTTTAGGGTACTTCCCCTAAAAAATCATTTTTTAAACAGTTGCACCAAATTCATCATCTACCATACTACTGGGGTACAAGATTTCTAAAGTTATCTTGTGGGGTCCAATTGTTCCATTGTGTTTGGTACCCCACAACGAATGGCGTGTAAGTACACACACACACACACACACACACACATCCAGTTTCTGATCTGTGTTGTGCACACACTCCAGAGCCTTGGCTTGATGTTTTGTTTATGTCTATTTGTGTATTTACATTTTAAGTGTCTTTTATTAATACTCGTATATTCTCTTCAATCAAGCTGTTGTCCTCGTAAGATAGATATCCTATCAAAGGTCACAATTTGGTTTTCAATAAAATATTTAAAGTTACTTTTCTTATTTGTGTCAACAAGAGTAGATTAGACTTATATACACTACAACAAGTAATACATTTTTTTAAAGTTGCATTCTGACATTGATGTGGAAATACGCTTACCCTTGTCACATGTAGCTTCAGGAAATGCTTTGTTACAAGTACATGAACCATTCACATTATTACAGACTGGATTTCCACTACTGACACATGTACATCTTGACAAACATCCTTCACCAAAATAGTCAGGCATGCATGCTGAAAAGAAAAATACAACAGTATTTATTAATGAATTAAACTACTAAATAATACCTACGACCCTCAACCATTTGGAAGTAAATTATAGGTTTAATAAAAAAAGAAAACACCGACCTTACCATTCGTTCTCAAACTTGACCAAACTGTACTTGGGGCCTTTTGTAATCATTCTTACAACAAATTATAAAATAAAATATGAATTAATGTATTAAGGCTGGCTAATGTCCTGTATTTGTTGTTTTTGTATGTTTGGCTGAATTAAATAATAATATAATAATAATAATAATAATAATAATAATAATAATGTGTGGACTTATATAGCGCACGTATCTACCAACTAAGTGGTGCTCAAGGCGCATTTTTTTACGTGCATTACACAACACACGGGACCTACGGCTTTACGTCCCATCCGAAGGACGAAGCAATTATGGTTAAGTACCTTGCTCAAGGACACAAGTGTCACGACCGGGTCTCGAACTCACACGCTGCTGCTGGCAACACCAGAACTTGAGTTCGGTGCGCTAGACCGCTCGGCCACGACACTCCATGTAATATGAATAATAATCACGTGTATCTTTTTGATAAAAATTAATGTGACCTAAATAAAATATCAGAAATAACAACCTACTGATGCAGACACACAAACTGGCATTTATGCTATTCGAAAAATTAACAGATGTATAATTGCATTTAGAGAAAGAGATATTAAAGTTTAAATTTGGTTTATTATGAAGAAAATCTAATTACCTTGGCAATTACCAATAGTTCCATTTCCAGTGTAGCCAGGGTTACATGTGCAGATAAAACTAGCAGTAGGAGTATTCGTACACATAGCATTGGTGTCACAGTTATGTGAACCATCAGTACATTCATCTACATCTGAAATTAATCAATTTATCTATCAATTACGTCAATTATATTAATAATGTCATGATGACAACCATACTATCTGTAAGGATAAACAATGATTAGTCAAAATAAAATACAAATATAATTACCTTGGCAATTACCCATAGTTCCATCTCCAGTGTAGCCTGGGTTACATGTGCAGGTAAAACTACCAGCAGGAGTATTCGTACACATAGCATTGGTGTCACAGTTATTCAATGAACTATATCGACACATTCAATTACTGAATTTAATCAATGTATATATTAATTTTGCTAAGATTTGCCATAGCGCTGGCCTTGCCACTGAATCAAAGGCACTGAAGAAGTCAATGGAGGCTACATAAAGTGGCTCTATAGCCTTTTCAGAGAGAATGTCATCAGCAACAGATTCAGCTGCTTAAGGTTCAGCTTCCCAATGATCTTTCCAGCAATTATATATAGCAATTATGGATATGCCTCAGTAATTCCCGCATTCTTGCCGGTTCCCTTTTCGCTTGTAAATGGTGACTATGAGGGCGCATCTTTGAAAGCATTGGATTGCTCTTCAGTCTCCCAGCAGCGGAGGTACAAACTGTGAAGTGTAGATTAAAGCAGTGACTAGTGAGCCTCTGTGCTTGTATATCTCATGCTCAGCTGGGAGGCTATCTAAGCCTGGAGATGTCCCGTTTGGCTTGAGCTTGATTGCATTCATGACTTCCGTAAGTGTAGGTGTTCTGATAAAATCCCGTTGTACAGTCCCGTTGTATCAGGTCAAGAAGATTTTCCTCCATTTCTGATGGCCTATTTAGAAGAACTGTGAAATGTTTGCGCCAACGATCAAGGATCTCTGAGTTTCCAGTGAGTGTGCCCATCGCCCCGAAGAATAAGGCAATGTATTGATCTTACGGGACCAAAAACTGTCTTTGTGCTTGCTGCTGTAGCTCTGTTGCTAGTGGAATTCCACCAGCTATCCTGCATATGCTGGTGCTGTCTTTGCAAGGATGCTTTGGCTTCTTGTAAGTGCTTTAAAACTGTTGATGATGATGGATTCGTGAGGTGATGTACAATGTGCTGCATGCTTGATCTAAAGGAGATCCTGGATCTGAGCATCATTTTCATTCAAACCAGTCAGCATGCTGCCTTGATGGATGGCCAAGTGATTCAGCTGATACACTGTAAATAGCTTGTATCACATTGACTGATGGCATGGGTAACGGAATTTGGTAGATTTGTGCGGCGTTTAACTGAGCAGAGCGTAAACAGGTCAAGCTTCCGTCTTGGTTTTGGTGCTGATTTGGTCCTGGGTGTGTGAACATGAAGTTTTACGTGGGTGCGGATAAGTTTATGGTCTGTTTGACATTCTGCGCCTTGCATTGCCCGCGTTTTGCGTACCGGTACTTCATGTAGGTCGCACCTCCGTCCTGGTGAGAATATAGTCCAGTAGTCCAACGTTTAGAACGCGGATTCTGCCATCAGTACAACCATTATTTTGTCTGGCATGTTGTAGTACGTGTTGGTAATGGCTAGATCGATCTCCCTACAGATTGAAAGGAGCAACTCCTCAACCGAACCTGCCAAGAGCCCCATCCACGTAGTGCTTTCTTTGTCAACCTGTGCGTTGAACCATACAGGCGGTGCATCCCTTTAAAAAGGCCACCTGGATCTCACACCCTTGTCCTCAAGATGCATGCAATCATTACTCGATCCCACATTGCTCATGGGTAGAGATCCGTACTACTGGCTTCCACCCACTCCAGCCTGCCAGCACCGCCAGAGACTCCATCGCCATGAGACTTGAACCTCAACATCGCCCGACTGCCTGCTCTACGAGTTTAAAGCGCTGCGTACGCTGCTGAGTCCCAGTTGCCTGTATCCACCGGAAAGCCGGGACAGTTGGAGTACCCAGAAGAAAGAAAAACCGTTCGCCGAGATAGCTCGGACTACTCTAGCTATCTCACTTCTCTCTCTCTACTGTACTGCTAGTCTTGTGACCCTACAGTCAGTATTGAGTATAAGAATAGATTTTGTACTTCTTGTTATAGCCACGGAGAAATAAATAAAATATTCGTATAGCCCAAGAAGCTTCTCTTGTAAGTGTAAATTCTTCATCTGGTAGCACCCCTCTTTTCAAGTGATAAGTAACAAGAAGTACAAAATCTATTCTTATACTTAATACTGACTGTAGGGTCACAAGACTAGCAGTACAGTAGAGAGAGAGAGAAGTGAGTAGTGTCAGCAAGAGAGCAAGAGACGGAGTGTGTTTTCTAATCTAAAAGAACATGTATATACCAATAATGGGATCTGGTCACTTACAACTGTGGGCGTACTGTGTTTATATTATAATTTAGGGGAGGTCGAAAAGGTAATAAAATTGGTCTAGGGGATGTCAGTCTTGGAGACAGGGAAATTGTTTATGACCCCACTGACCCCACATGTGGTCAGTGGCCTTTAGTGTAAAGTGTACCAGATGTCAGCTTACAATAGATCCAATCCTGCTATTGACCAACATAGTACCGGTAGTTCCTCTGCTAAGAGACGAAAAACAACTGCTGCCCGGTTTGGGGGTTTGTGATCAGGGTCTACGAGCCCCACCTATCCGGGTTTGGAATCTCAGTTACCTTTTCTTAGGAGGGCTACCGACCAAGGCTAATAAGCCCTCCTGCCCAGACAATCTGGTTTTGAGGCGCCAGAAATCTGCCTTCACACCTCTGCCTTCAGTATGAAATAGAATCAGCACATGTATGTACCTGGGCAGTAAGAGTCTGGCTAGGAGAGGCTAAAAATATAACGCTTACCATTTGGGATTATTTCATGGAGAGAGGAGTGCTCGACTCTCCTCCCCTATCCTGGTCAAATCTTAAATCTTTTGATCGCTTTTGGTGCATGTACGCAAAGTATAAATAGACCAAACCAGGAAATGCAAGTAATCATCCGACCAAGATTTTAAAGATAAATATAACAAAATTCATGTTCAATTTTTTGTGTCCTAAGAAAAGTTCGCAAAAATGACAGCCAAAAAGGGAGGGGTAAGGACACCTGGACCCCCTCCCTTAGGATCTGCCCCTGTTTAGTGAATGAATGTTGGATTAGAATGAGATTTCATGTGGGGAAAATACAGCATTGTGTAACAAGAATGATATGGCTGACAATGCATGCTCAACCAATTTCATCTTGCTTAAGTTTCCTTTGCATCACAAACATTGATTAATTATTGGAAACGCACGGGAATCAACTTCTAAATTATATGACTTTTACACCCAAAAAAAACAAACACATTCACTACATGTTATTATTTGTACATACCACTGCATGGTGACCCAGAGTAGCCAGTGTCGCACATGCATATTCTACCACCGCCCCCATCATCAACACATATTTCATTCGCACCACAGGCTGGTGAACATGTCTGAGCTGAGAGTAAAATATACAAATCAAAATGGTTATCATCACGTAAGTAATGGTGTTTAATGGACGTCCATACATTGTAGTGCCAGTCCTAATAAATATGTACAGTACAAATATTGTACATGCATGTGCATCAAAAGATAAGTAACAACTTTCTGACAAGGATGTAATTTGGAACAATCCAGGAACCACTGGAAACATCAATGAAACACTGTTTTCCTGAATTAAGTACAAACTTCTTCCAAATTTAGGCAAAATATTTTTAATAGTAGCCCTATGCTACATAACAAATACAAGGTAATGTGATTTGAAGCTTTGCATGGTGGATTGGATAAAAACTATTAAGTTTACGGATAACACCATGTGAAATAATCTCTTCTTGGAAGAAGTGCTATGGTAAGTAACCATATCTATTATCTGTAAAGTACATGTATTTAGTTATCTGTAGTATCTATATTAAGTTATTTTTTCTTATTTTGTATATAGTATTGTATTACTTTTGTATCTCCTGGGCGCCTAGGAAGAATACCGGAAGGTAAATGGCCTACCCAGGTAAAATATTTTGAAATAAATAATAAATAATAAATAAATAAATGGTTCTGAAAAGAACTGGTATTGAGGATTCTTGACGTTTTGAACAATATACTCTGTCCGTCTTCAGGAAGAGGGTATGTAAATGAAAAATGACAAAGATTACTTACCATTACATGCTAATGGGATCATTATAAAAACACATAGAGATACAAATGCAAGGAACTTCAGCATCGCCATGTTTTGATCATCAGATTCTGTAGCTGTTGGTAAAAAAAAGAAACAAATGGAATTAGAAACACAGTTTGAGTTTTAATTACTTGAACCATTTTATCCAGATATTTACTGTGAACCGTAAGGGAACAAATTTTCAAAAAAATTATTTACTCAGACATTTTCCTTACAAACATACCCAGGAATTTACAGCACAAAACAAAAAAACTCTATTAAAATATTGCCAACTATTCTCAAGTTAACATGCACCTCAAATAAATACAAACTACAGGTACAAAACAGTTGCATTTTCTGCTCTGATGTACTTTCGTGTACATACATTAATAAATACTCTTAGGGTAACACATAATGTCAAAGCTGGTCTGTACCAACCACTCACTTTTGTGTTGTTTAGAGTTCAGTGGGTGTATTAACAATACCCTTGATCAACAAGGCCCGTCGAATGGTCGCAAACTATTGGCTTATAATTATATCGCCCTGCTAAGTACAGTACTGCACTAGTTCACAGATCCATATCAATTTTGCCAGTTGCATCAAGAAAACAATAATAATGTCACAATTACATCCATACATGTATATCACAATTTGCATTGCAAAAAGTTGACAGATTCCTCTACCTGGTTTCAAACGTATCCTTTCCGTAAAACATACCATCACAGAATTCCAAAATCCTCCTGTAAAAACAAATATCTTACCGCCCACCACGTTTTACGGAGAGAAAGCAATTAGCCTACTGCTCCATCTTTATGAAATGATAAGTTGGTAGTGGATAAGTAGAAGCAGCCGAAGCTGATGCTTTACACAGCAATTAATTTGTTACTTGTTAAATGTTTATTTTCAATATTACTTTTGGAATATTACTTTTGCGAACGCGATAAAAACTAAGGTGCCCGCGTGAGATACATTTCTTTCACACACCGGGTAAACGTTCAGTTTTATTGTGTCAATTAAATTACGATAAGAGGTCTAAAATTGTAAATATATCACCTTGGTTTTTTTTTCCTGTCATTCTTGTGGTGTGGCCTACAATGCACGTCAAGCCTCGGTTCACGTAAGACCCCCTCCCCCCCTCCCCCCTCCCCGGCCCCCAAGAGGCTGAACGTTGAACGCGCATTAATTGTAGTACACGGAGGTGCAAGTCCTTTGTCGCTTAGTTCCCGTACTTAATTCCCGTCCTTGCTATGTCTATTAGAACTGTCGGTTTTCATCCAACAACATCATCCTTATTTTGGCAGTTTAAAATAAATAATTACCATCAATAAATGCTCTATACATTTAATTTTAACTTCTGTGAATTGTTTTAGAAAATTAATAATTTTAATAAATTACAAAATAAAATATAGCGCGTCGTATATCCAATTTATCCAAAAATATTGAGAGAAGGTCATTATTAGGCACTTTACCAATGTTTTAGTTATCATAACGCTGTGCCCTTCACGACATTTGAAGAAAGATTCAGACAAAGTCATACATAAACGTTCAGATGGACAAAGATTGTTCACGTGGAGAAGCCTATAACTGAGTTTTTATTTGCTAACGGCCACATCGCGTCAGCATGACGTCGACCTCTTGTAATGTATAATGTACAAATGCACCTGTTTATGTACTCAAACAATATTCATAATTAACCGTACATGCAAGCTTGTGCTTTCATTTCCTGCCATTCACTTCGCATATTTAATTGTTAAGATTGGATAATGATATGCAATATTTAGGTGAAAAAATTAAGATTTAATAATTTATTGTATTTCATGACAACGCCGATTTGACTTTTTAGTATGCCAATCACTGTGTAGAAAGTGACTGTACTGATTTCAAGTCTATAAATTGACGACGAAATAGCGTTCGTTTTAAAACTGTGACTGTAAACAGTGAAATGCTATATCCCTATTTTTTTAAAGGCAAACTAAAGAAAAAGATTAGGGAGACTTTTACTCTCAAACTTCAAAACAGATTTAGCACCCTGACAACGACAGAAATGCAGCAAGGAGTTGCTAGGTAATCAAATGAGGGAGAAGATCTAGATGAGTGAGTAGTCCTGATGGAAGTAGATCACTGGGAGAGAAAAGACGTAAAGAAAAAGATGTTGGGCACCAAGTCAGAGCGTATCTTGGATAAACTAAGAGGAGCCTATTAAGGAAGGATAACAGAGCTTTCGTGGATGGAACAACACAAGAAGCAGCACGACACAACGACATGGGAACAGTTCACGCCATCATCAAGAATCTGTGTGGGAAACCAAACCATCCCGGTAAGGGGAAGCTGCTTACAACTGAAAAGGAACAGTAATCAAACAGCTGGGCAGAACACTTCAAGAACGTTTTAACCGTCCTCAACCTGAGAACCTTGTACAAGTCGAATAACTCCATGAAATGTTGAAGATTAATACTGAACCACCGGGGAACGGACAAATCAGCAAAAAGGGTCCTACATGGTCCACCGACTCCTCCCACCCTGCAAACACGTTCCAATTCTAAACATTTGAAAAACACTAGAAATCACCGTAGCTAAAAAATGTTCAGAACCCAAACAAGCCTACGAGGTAAGTGCAGAACAGTAAACATAAACATGCAGCCCGTAAAAAAATGCATTTTAGTCCAAACACTTACAAGCACACTAATTTAATACTTTAATAATAAGATTGCGACGTTATACGGCTAGCTCGCACGTATACGACAACGGTGAAATCCATTCAAAATCACTCTGCCGTGACTTGTTTTGAATATATTCCGCCTCCCGCCGCAAACCACAAACCAGCCGCGTTGAAACCGCGATCTAAACTTAAAAACATACCATACACATACTTAGACCTACACAGGCCTACATATGCGCGACATTTACACACTCATACCCATATAAAATATGAGATGAAACAAAAATATAAAATAGATATTTACATGTAATATACAAATAATAACACAGCATCGTAGATTGTAGTACATAACTAGTCACTATTCGATTTCAATACATTTCTTGTCTTCCAAGCGCGCTTTATAAAAGATTTACAGAACTTGTCAAAAATATAACCTATATTTACTGCATTATTTACATAGGATAAAGGTGTGCTACCAAGCGTAAGAGTGTATTTAAAGATGGACTACAACGAAAACTCTCACATTAATAATACTATGTTACCAATTTAAAAAATAAAACAAA
The DNA here is from genome assembly GCA_029582265.1 of Zoroaster sp. YZ-2022. Taxonomy (NCBI): domain Eukaryota; kingdom Metazoa; phylum Echinodermata; class Asteroidea; order Forcipulatida; family Zoroasteridae; genus Zoroaster; species Zoroaster sp. YZ-2022. Next base: position 37,825,768 of record CM055825.1, read on the forward strand.
GCAAATCGGCCTAATCCAGTGGTGGATACGAAAATCCTTTGTACTGTCCATCAGGGTTTGGGAACGTCCTGCGGATTGCGTCCATTACACATGATGGCAGTGGCACCCGGTTAAAACGGCCAAGATAACCCCAACACCACCTCACCACTTGCCGATATGCAATATGGCGATATTTTCTGTAAAACAAAACAAAAAATCAGACAAAATTATAAACATAAGATTTGTGATTTGCATGGTGGAGTATCGATATTGTTTACGTTAACACCATGTGAAACTGAAATGCTATAAAACTATAACCATACCAAAAGGCAATCATGATCAAAAGTAAACAATTACATACATGTAATGCATGTACAATAAGATATAGATGCACGTGGGTCAACCAAGGTCATATTCAGGTGTGTGCGGTTACTCTGAAGTAAACACCGGTGCTCATTCTGGTCAATCAAAAGTAATCTGCTTGATATGCAGATCATTCAAAACTGACATTGCTCTAAAATATTAATTGAAATTGATGGTACATTGGCTTTGTACATTCAGTCAACACTCAAATCACTTACTGGTCCAGCGTTCCTTCAACTGCATCTCTGCCATACATGTAGTATGCTCTGTACTGAAGATACGATGTTGCAAGCACTCCTGGGTGGAGGCAGATCGCATCAAACCAATCATGGATGGGATCATCCACGTTGATGTCCAGCTGCCGCATCATGTTCTCTGTCTTCTCAACTTCTTTGCAACATTTGCCAATAATACCACGTCGTCTGCCCAAAAAAGACTACCAACCCAAACATCGTGAATTCGCACACCCAAATCATGCTTCTTAAGTAACTTAGAAAATTCAGAGATAAAAATACAAAACAAAACCGGCGATAAAACACAACCTTGTTTAACTCCTTCATCAACATCAAAGAAATCAGTTTCGATATTTCCAAATTTTACTTGTGCCTGAACATTATCATAAAGAGTGTCAATCAACCTCCAGATACGACCCCTTAGACCTGAATTCCATGCTGCCATCAAAAGACCATCCCTCCACACTGTGTCGAACGCCTTACGGAAGTCTAAGAATGCCATATATGTTTTCTTACCTTCCGCTAAACGACACGCATTAATACTCTTCAGTGTAAAGATGTGGTCTTCGCAGCGATATGATGAACGAAAACCTCCTTGAACCTCTGACAATACATTTGAACTTTCTAGGTGTTTTGAGATACTCATTGCAATAATCCTATTAAAAAAATTTGCAACACACGACGTTAATGAAATCCCCCTATAGTTATTAAGGTCCTTCGGATCACCTTTCTTGAAAATGGGAACAATAATGCCACGATTCCATTCCGCTGGAATCTTCTCAAGTTCTATAAATTTGGTGAACATATCCAAAAGTGTCCTAGTTAAACAGTCCCCACCATTTTTCAATAATTCATTTGTAATACCATCTAAACCGGGCGACTTATTGTTTTTAGCACAGTTCAGTGCTTCTAAAACAATATCTAAGTTAATTTCAACATCATATAAATTCCCAACATCATCCATATCATAACTAAACTCCTGACTTCTAATTGAGTTAACAAAATTCCTAACTCTACAACTCTTGCTATCATCATTCACCACACCCCCAATACCATTAATAGTCATGTTCATTTTCCCCAAAGTGCGCCAATATTGAAGAATAGTCAAATTCATCTTCTCTTTGTCATAAATAATATCACCGGATTGCGGAGCTATAATACAATGTATATCAGAATTTTTACGTGTATTATCGTTACTTCTCAAAGCCTTCCAAAAATCGCGACACGCAGGACCCCCTTTGTTAGCAATATCAATCGAGCGATCGATGCGCATTTGAGTAATTTTGTTCTTAATAAGATTTTTAACATGAATACGTTTATCCTGGTAATCTTTCCATAAATGTTCACCCATACGATTGTCCGACCTTTCACCCTTAGCCCATTTCCTGTGTAATCTTGCAGCGCTTCTACGGTCTTTAATGTCATCATCAATACTTTTGTCAAACCATGAGTTGCATTTCATTTTGATTTCTTTTGTGCCTAAGCCTATAGACGCAGCCGCCAAGACATTGTTTTTCCAGGAATCCCACATCCCATCCGGGTCAACAAAAGAATTGACTTCCCAATTAGAGAAATTAACCCGCAGATTATCTTTATAAGCCGAAAAGTCCTGGTCTTGTTTAATATCCCAGATTAACCTTTTACGCGTTTTGTTCTGATTATCCTTACTGTCCCTATTCATAACGTTAAGCTTCAATAGTAGCACATTGTGATCACTTCCTAATCCATACTCCCGATCTTCATCAACAATAAATTCGCGCACCTGGTTTACAAGATTATTGGAACAAAGCATGTAATCAATAGTACTTTGTAAATTGTTTCTGAACCAGGTAAATTTACCTCTACACGTTTTAGAACAATTCAAAATCTCAAGATTAGAATCATCACGGAAGTTAAGAAGGCGCTCGCCATTAGAATTTAACACTGGATCACCATAGCTAATTTCACGACCAATTCTTGCATTCATATCGGCCATTATTACAATTTGAGGGTTGTCCTCTTCATTTTCGCTACGCATCACTTCTGAGAGCAGTTGCCCATACAATTCATCAGTAATGTCAATATCAATGCCTTCAACCGGGAAATAAGCTACAGCAATATAAAAGTGTTTATCTTTGCCAAAAGAAACCTTAACCCATAACCTTTCAAAATTATCTGAAGACGAATTAAAAACATCATCATCAATAATACAAACGTTATCAGAAAGGAATAGGCCTATGCCGCCTCCCCCCTTTCTAATTCTATTTTTGCCAACCCATCTATAACCTTGAATATTAATAACATCAGTACTCTTAAGGAAAGTTTCAGCAATACCAAACACATCAATACATTCATCTTTAAGTAACTTTTCAACCTCGTGAATCTTTGGTCGAATCCTGTTGACATTATTAAAAGCAATTTTGACATTCTTAAATTTACTATTAGTATTACATTTCTTTCTACCACCACGCCTATGGCGTTTATTAGCATTACTCTGGATATCATTATGGTTAGGATTTGCAGTACGAGTAGAATTCACATGCTCAACATACATTAAAGAAACATTTTCATAATTAGTATCAAGTTCATCAGTTAATATAGAAAATGGATTTACACATTATACGGTGCTGGCTGTATCCTATTGCCAATAGCTGTAGTTAGGTCGCTCGCGACATAGGTATGGTCTGACACCGGGAACATAGGATTTGTGTCCAAATTCGTGGCATGTATGACACTGTACTGGCTGGCGATGTCTACAAACCCTTGTCATATGATTAGAAAGGCCGCATAGATCACACCGTACGGGAAATTGCGAATTGCGTCTGCGATCGGGAGAAGTATAATGCACCGGGCGTTGTCTGTCAAATCCAGAGGAACGGCGAGCGTTGTTATTCATAGTCCTGGAAGTTGCGCTTGCTGGGCTTGGAATTTGACCAACGGGGTCCGCGGTTGAGTTTCCAGCCCTCTTCTTGATGATGGGGTGAGCTTCGTGGATGTTTTGTAGTAGGCGTCTGGTCCCTTTCCTATTCAAGTGAAGACCTCCGTTGTTGAGAAGGGACTCATCAACTGCTTTATCTTGAAACTTAAAGGTACTGTCATTGTTAACAAACATACAGTCCTTCACAGAAGCGATTCGACGCAAATGGGAGTTCATAGTATCAACAGCTGGTTGGTGACGGCCGTTGTCATCTACCCGGGGACACATAGAAGAAATAACAATCGCTGTATTAGGGGCACGTGTTTGTAAGTCCGAGATCATTTCAGTGTAGATGTCCTCTGCTTCATTCTGGCTTTTTTGCGAGGTGCAGTCATTTGTCGCGACATGCAATATGATAGTTCCATAATCACCAACGCTCATATTTTTCAATTTCTGGTGAACCTTTGACATATTAGCTCCCCTGAGACATTCAATCTTAGTGTTCCCCAAGCCTCGTTCCTCAAAGTCCCTAATCATGCTATCTCCGATCAGTAAAGACTTAGATGTTCCCAACTTACTATCTGGTTTTGCAGGGTGCGTAGGCGCGGTATCCAAGGGGGTGGGCTGCACATCCATTACTGATATAGGCGTATTCTTAAGTTCCACTAGATTTTGCAGATTCTTGTAGGCATTTGTTTATGCGTGTATAAGTGTATGCGTGTATAGATGTATTACCAGTTCTTTCTCCTGTTGACCGAGATTCATTGTGAGTGTCTTAACGATGGTTGGGATGTTCTTACAAGAGGGACAAATCCAAACTGTAGGTTTTGAAGATGTTTTTACGCCGACACAAATCTTGTGATACTGACCTTGGCATAAACTGCATTCCAGTTGTGATGTTTTTCCTCTTTCGAGATGTCCAAATTTACAGTTCTGTGAACACTCAACACGTGCCGCGGTTAGTTTTGGCGAGGAGGGAGGAATCGCGGGCGCAGATGTTGATAACAGTATGCTCTGTGATAGTGTTGGTGATGTGGATAATTCCTCCTTTCGTCTTTTTGCACGGTCTCTTAGTTTATTACATATCTCAATGGCATGATTGGCAATTACAGTCCGATCAGTGTCTTTGGGAAGAATAGATGTCATACCTTGACGAATAGCGGGTAGGATATTAGTTGCATTTGCGTATATATCCAGGCAATCCACATTAAGCCGGTCAATGATTTGCGATTGGGTTTCATGGACAGCAGCAGCAGCTTCTGTAATCGTTAGTGTTGTAGCGGGAGTTATCGTAGGTTGCGCTGTTACATTTGTAGAAGTTGTAGCGGGAGTTGTAGGCTTTGCGGTGTTTCTTAAAGATGGACTACAACGAAAACTCTCACATTAAATTGACTATCGGACCTTGTTTATATTGTGTTCAGGTAACAATTTATTGTTGTGGTCATGTTTTTCTCTTTATAATTTTGTTGCAATTTGACCGAAAAAATTAGACCCCGCTTCTTCGATTTTTGAAATTTCCCGCCCTGCACTGGTTCCCGACAAAGACCATTGAAAATCCACTATGAAATCCACGATATAGTACCAGCGGACTTGTAAACCAGCGAAAAGGGATGACGTATAACCCATGAGCACCCGAGAGTAAACAGAAGACGCCATGTTACTTCCGTGTATATTATACATGCGTTTTCATGCGTCAGCAGAGGCATGAAGTTTTTATGAAGCTTTTTTTCGACGTTGTTGTGTAACAGTTATATAATGCCGACTTCATGTGCTGTTGGTGGATGCACTAGAAATAGTATTAAGAATCCAGAGACTCATTTTTTTCAATTTCCGCGGGATCCTGCGATATCAAAGGAATGGGTGAAGTTCGTGAATAATACACGAAAGGATTTCACCTTCGTGCCAAAATTCCTGGATCCGCCCCTGCTGATATTTGCCTGTTTTTATCACTTTATCTGGCTCCCATGTATTTAATCTTTTATAATCTTTGCTATTGTTACTTTAGGTTATTTTATTATATTTAAAGGGCCTGGGAGCATTTTATTCAAATGGATTTGGTGCTATATACATGTGTTTTATATTTTTATTAATATTTGATTGAAGACATAATGACATGGGCTGTACACATTTATTGTTATTCTATTCTTGTATTTTACAATTTATTGCCACTGTACACTCGGAACAAGTTTTAAGTTTTATAGGCAGAAGTACATGAGATTTACCAACATGAGATTTACAATATTAGTCTTTGTCACACTTCTCCCTTTTGTGATGCAAAGCCAAAAAACCTAATTGAATAAGCTTTAATCCAAGAAAATCTGAACCTGCTCAGCAGTAGAGTTATGCTGATTGTAAGTTTTTTCCTGGGAAAAGAGCAGCAAGTGTGAAACGAATTTCAAAGGATTTCCAGTTCGGTTTAACAGAAGAATGGCCAAGTTCCAAACAAGTTTGTACAGGATTTTGATTAAGTTGTTTTTGTCATCAAGAGGCAACTTTTTTAATTTTGATATTTTAACCTAAAAAATAAACTCAATTGTTGGTTGCAAATACATACATATTTTGTCTTGTCATTTATTCGAAAGTACTAAGTTCTTGTCAAATTTTCAGTTCTTGGCATCTTTCTGCCATACCGAATTTGTAATGTTTTTACCATAGTGTATTGTTGGCAACATAAAACAAGTTTATTTCACATTAGTGCTAAATTAATCAACTTCTCTCCCCCCCCCCCCCCCCGAAAAGACACAAAATGAAATACACACGTAATTGATTCTGCCATTGATCATGGTCTATGAACGCACAAAATAATTTGTAACTCCCTCCAGATCATTATAACTAGGGAAGAATGTTACCAATTTAAAAAATAAAACAAAGCAAATCAGCCTAATCCAGTGGTGGATACGAAAATCCTTTGTACTGTCCGTCAGGGTTTGGGAACGTCCTGCGGATTGCGTCCATTACACATGATGGCAGTGGCACCCGGTTGAAACGGCCAAGATAACCCCAACACCACCTCACCACTTGCCGATATGCAATATGGCGATATTTTCTGTAAAACAAAACAAAAAATCAGACAAAATTATAAACATAAGATTTGTGATTTGCATGGTGGAGTATCGATATTGTTTACGTTAACACCATGTGAAACTGAAATGCTATAAAACTATAACCATACCAAAAGGCAATCATGATCAAAAGTAAACAATTACATACATGTAATGCATGTACAATAAGATATAGATGCACGTGGGTCAACCAAGGTCATATTCAGGTGTGTGCGGTTACTCTGAAGTAAACACCGGTGCTCATTCTGGTCAATCAAAAGTAATCTGCTTGATATGCAGATCATTCAAAACTGACATTGCTCTAAAATTTTAATTGAAATTGATGGTACATTGGCTTTGTACATTCAGTCAACACTCAAATCACTTACTGGTCCAGCGTTCCTTCAACTGCATCTCTGCCATACATGTAGTATGCTCTGTACTGAAGATACGATGTTGCAAGCACTCCTGGGTGGAGGCAGATCGCATCAAACCAATCATGGATGGGATCATCCACGTTGATGTCCAGCTGCCGCATCATGTTCTCTGTCTTCTCAACTTCTTTGCAACATATACAGTTTGCGAGCAAAGGCTGAAGAACACAATGTCCACACGAACACCTATTACAAAAAAAAAGTTTGGAAAATATAATTTTAGTAACTTTGTCATTGAGGTTGCACTACTTAAAATTGATCTTGAAATACATCCCCCATGAACTGATCAAGGACAGGTACATCACGAAGGAATACATTTTTCCATGGGCAGATCAACCATTTTTATTGTGCAGGGGGCTACAACCTTTGATTTGAAGGGAAAGACTAAATGTCAATTATGCTTAAAGCATGATGGTAAAAGATCATGATTTTATTTGAATTTTGAGCAGTGATTACTTTCCCATCATGTCTTCATAAATACTGGCTAATATTGCCAACAAATCATAAAACGCAAGACATAGTAATTACCCCCAAATTTCCACATACATGTATTGTACACATGTACAATTGTACACATGTACATGTACTACTACATTATGTACCTTGGGTCTCCATCATGTTCGTTCATGTTTTTGTATAGCATACAACTATTTTTGTACAGCAGAAACGAATTGATCAAACGAAGCATCATTCAGTATTTCATTCATGAATCATTTTGTGGGCTTACCAGTCTGTGTTTAGCCGTCTATCATCAGGATTTGGTTCGTCGTCTTCGGCCTGACGATCACCGTCACCGGGCTGGTCAACTGCAGGCGCCGCAAGTGGCTCGAACCGGTATGGTTCAGCGCCACGTCTGGGGAGCTCCCCTTATCGCTAGAGCTGACATCACTATCCTCAGAAGTGCCTATCCTCAGAAGTGTTTTTCAGTCTAGAAGATGTCGCTTGTCCGCTGTTGTTCCGCATTGCATGTATGGTAAATGCATACACACACGATGGACTAGCGTGGGGGTAACAAAGCGTCATGGGTGCTACGTCACACACGAAGTATTAATTATTCATGAGTTGAGGGCTTTTCGTGAAACTGGGCTTTTCTGGGTCGTAGAACGCCGATCAAATTGATTTTTTTTTTGCATGAAGGAACAAGTTTTATTGAATAACAGCAACAAACGAAAACAGCAACGAAAACAGCAACACAGCACTTATCATTATTCCGTTGTAATCAATCTTTAACGGTGAAGAAATCAATTCTACAAGGTTTGCTGCAGCTCCAGAAAAAGTAGTTTTGGCTTCTTGCTGCTTTACTGGTGGATTTTGTCGTTTTGATTCGCACAAATCACACAGAAGATATTCAGATTGTCGAATATCGACATCAGCTGATTTCTTTTTGCAATCATGACATACTCTGAGGGCCAATTTAACTGACCGTTGTCAAACAAAATCAAATAAACTGAAATCACAGATGGTTAGGCTAACTACAGTATCACGGTTGAGTAACTCCTGGAGCTTGCACTAAACACGTCTCGCTTGCATGCTGGACTCATACAGTTATATAAAGATGGGAAAGACTTTGCATGGACAAACACAGGTGACAACTGTACTTATTTTTGTCTTGTTTTCAAGATTTTACAATAACCCTAAAGTACTCAAAATCCAAGGACATGTTTTGCTTGATTGATTTTAATGTTTGGTATTTTACAGGCAAAATGAACTATACCTGGCATGACGCCAATCTTCAGAGTCCTCAGGTTTAGGTGTTGAGTTACTATATGTTGTTGGATTTTGATAGATTCACAAAGGTTTATAGCAAAATAACATCTTTTTTTCGGCATCATATAAGTAAAAAGGAAGAAACATATCATGGTACAGATAACTGGCTATGTCAATAATGCTAAATTGGTGACAATAAACAAACTGCACTAGTCATCATTTCAACAACGACATGCTTTCCAGGATTGAATTTAATCTTCATGCAAATTACAACTTTATTGTTTCATAAAATCATAACTCCTTAACAAAACAATGATTTGTTTACTATCTACACCTCATACGAAAGATCTTAACAAATATATTCAATTGATGACGTCATCATATGTAACAGCGCCACCTGGTGACATCAAACATGAATTATCGAATCTTGAATCTTGAACTATGGAGAATAAAACAAACTATAATATTTCAAAAAATTATATCCCAACAACAACAAAAGATCAATTCACAATCTTTGAACGATTTTAGTAGATCGTGAAAATCCTAAGAATTGCGTACATTCATGACACTGATTAGACATTCACTTCCGGTTAAAACTTGAAGTGGAATATTTAATATATCAAACATTCATATCTCAATTAAAAAAACTGATATTATACATCGTCAAGTCATGAAAATGACTTGACCTTCATTTCCGATGCCAACCGCAAATTGGAAAATAAGATTCCTGCCATTGTAGTAATTTGAACGTGGATGTATTGTATCGAAATACACATTTGACGAATCCTATAACGTCACATTTCTTTAATGATCCCAATTGATGAGGTCACCAATTACCGTCACTCCCGAACACCTAGTGTTTGTCAATACAAACACCTCTCTAGTTTTAATTTCTCACTTTGTTATGGAAGCTTATTTTATTATTTTCAGTTTTCATTTTGTTTTTGAGATTAGGATGGTTTTGGATGATGGCGATGGGGGTGATGAGGATGACGATTAGGATGGTGATGGGGTTGTTTTTGGGGGGTGGCCTAGGACCGCTATTAAGCATACTACTACATGCCTTGGGTGTGGCCCACCATATCAAACCATATCAAACTAAGTTTTAATTTATTTTATCTTTATAATGATTTAAGTTGTATTTAAAAAAGGGGTTAATTAAGATTGGAACTTAAGATTGGGAAATTTCTGTGTGAAAATTTTACATTGTCCAAATCCTTAGAAAATACTGATAGGGTTTGGGGAAGACAAACTCCCCTGTTATTGGGGGAATACTATAGTAAAAATGCGGTTTTTCTTTGTTTAAAAAAGGTTTCCCGGTTAGGACAGATGAACCTACGTGTACGTAGAGGAAGTACAGATGCCTGAGTGGCTCTATACACTCCCATAATCCTGTGTGGAAGGACTCAAGTAGTCGTCCTGTGTGGACACCACCTCCTTAGTGGAATTTTAGAGATTCATGACAGTGTCTTGGTTATCATCAACGAATCGAGGGTCCCGTACGAAAGAAGTACCATATTCCGTGGGATCTACCTACCGAGGGGGACATTGCCGTCAAAGCACATATTCACCAACACCAAACTATAACCAGCAAAGTACCAGGCACCCTACATCAAGAACCTTTCAATAAACTGACATAGGCCGGGATTTTTTTAAATTTATTTATGGTGATGGGATAGTTAGTTTGGTTTATTTATATTAGGGTAAAACAAAACGCGGTAGTAAATTGTATTTATCGTTATTAGTTATTTTATATTGCAAGTGGTGGTCCTAAGTGTTTTGTTCTTCTATTATTTCTTTTGTTGATTCATTTGCTGTGTTGCCACCCTATGGGAAAATCGGACCCATCGTGTGACAATTTGGTACACTGGTAATTGGTCTGATAGATCATTAAATCAAATACCACTGTTGGTAAGTAGGTCATTACCATTTGATAAAATATTATCGAAGAAAATAGCAATGGATGAGTTAATACGATGTGGGTTTATTTATCAGAGGCAGGTGAGAATTGGTAAAATAGAATTAACACAATTGAGAGTTGGATTATGAGTGTTAAAATTACCCATGATAAAATACGTTTTATTCTCCCTATTTACATTGGCCATAATGTTGTCAAAAGCATCTACAAAAATATTTATATTAATATCGGGAGGTTTATAAATGAATGTTTTTTTTCTCGTGAATGCCAGGAATTTGGCCGTCGTAACAACAAACTAAGCTGAAACATTAGAATAAAATTAGCTGTTTTTGGTTTCCTGTATGTCCATAACTTGGGCCTAAACGGGAAAAAACATATCCTCACTTTCCTTTGACAAAAGGCTCTGAATATCCTGTACTGATTTCTGGTCCTAAAAATTCAGCAGTGAATGGTCACTGTATGAACATGTATATACAGTGGGGGGTTTCGTGAGCACTCAAAGAGCCATTGTTAGGTGTTCGAGCTACAACGCGAACACCTCTTGTTATTGTTCGTTTTTTAAGGTTTCCTCCTCCTCCTCCTCCTCCGCCTCCCTCTTCCCCCTCCTCATCCTTTTCCTCCTCCTCCACCTCCTCCTCCTCCTCCTCCTTCTCCTCCTCCTCACCCTCCTCCTCCTCCTCCTCAGTGAGACATATCCAGAGACAAAAACATCCTCCTCCTCCTCCTCGTTGTCCTTTATTTCGAGCTGTCATTTTTGTACACAGTTTTGGAATTTTTAACGCTTGTTCTAAATCTAAGAGTGAATTCTAACAGATCGTTTTTGGCATTCATGACTTCAATTACCTCATCGTGAAATATGATGTTTCACATCTTTTCGCGATTGCTGCAGTCAAGTTAAGTCATCGATGCGCAGAGGAGTTTAAAAAAAAATTATTTGTTATTTTTGCTTAATCCGTTTATGGGCAATCAATTTCATGGTAACAGTTTTCCAATGCGCCCTTGACAAAAGGTTTTCAGGCACTGGAGTTAATTTAAATTCAAAATCAATAAAATTTGATTTTGAGGCAAGAGATCTAGATCTTCTTTTTAACTTATGTATTTTATTTCTTTTCTTTTTACTATTTTATCAACTTAATTAAATTAAATTTTGCAAATGGAATAATGTGTATAATGTTTAAACGAAAAGCATCAATAAATTTCCCACAATGATTGTTTCATAAACAATGTGGCAAAAAAAAGAGTATAGAAAAACAAAATGGTTGGTAAATGTTTCCAAAATAGTTGGGTGTTTACTTTTAAATATTGGTTTTGGTTAGCTGCTTAGCAAATTTCTAAATGGTCAGTGAATTATTTTCATTTAAATTTATGTAATAACCAAATGATGTTTCATTATATTTTTAGTCTTTGATATCAAAAACAGCAAAAATAAATAAATAAATAAATTAAAAAGATTAAGGCCTAAACATTGTAAGCATTATCGTGGTACAGAACCTTAAAACTTAACACTAGTTAGACCTTAACATGTAATTGTATCCTAGGTTGTGACGTCATGGTGAGGTCATCAGATATCGAATTACACTAAATCAAAATTTAATGTTTCATAAAATCATCTCATGAACAACAAAAGATATTTTCACAATAATTGTATCATCTTAAATATCTTGATTTATGTGACATTTCGTGCACAGATATGACCCCAATCTGACCTCTCATTCCGGTCGAAACCGGAAGTTGAATATTTCAAAAAATCATATCTCATGAACTACAGAAGATATTTTCACAATCTTTGCATCATCTTAAAGACCTTGAACTATGTCACATTCGTTCACAGACATGACCCTAATCTGACCTCTCCTTCCGGTCGAAACCGGAAGTTGAAATGAAGAAATATTCTGAATAACTTTTCTGTAAATGTATTTGTACAGCTAAAACATAGTTGCGGAGTTCAAAAAACCTTAAAACTTAATACATAGTTAGACCTTAACATACAGTTCCAGGAAACATTGTAACGTCATGGTGAGGTCATCTAATGAATTATTACGTAATTAATTATAATTAAAACATATTTTATATCTCGTGAACCACAATAGATACTTTCTTGATTCCTTCATAATCATACAGAACATGGAGGACTCGACATTTGATACGCAGACATGACCCTATTTAGACCCTTACTTCTGGTCCAAACCGGAAGTTCAAGTTTAAAAAGTTCTTTATAAATTGATGCAAATCTGATAGGGTATTTAGAAAAAACTTTCCTTGCCCAATACAAAATAAATAAATCTACTCACATTGGAGAACGCCTCTTTGGCTTCCTCATTCGTTCGGCACTACTTCGCTTCTGAAGCTATACAAGTGTTGCGCGCATCTATCCAACTGATCTCTATTAGTGAAAATCGGTGAAATTGGGGAAAATGCACCCAGTGTCTTGAAGGTGGAACTTTTGCGTAAAGTGAGTGTTGTGCGTACACTTCATGCGCACATTATGTAATGGTACTTCTGCCAGCCAGTGATGAGTGATGAAGATTGGCTTAATTTATTCAACAAAAATTACCATTTTTTTAAATTTTGCAAACGAAATCGATACGGGCATTTATGAATGGGAATAACAGTTTGACCCTTGGTCTTTACCGCAGGTTAATGACCTGTGTTGTGTCGTGTTGTATCACCTGTGACAATGCCCAAAACTGGTCAATAACCTACGGTAAAGACAGCGCGACAAACTGTTATCCCCATATTAAAATACATAGAAAAATGTGAACTTATCCGCTTAACTGATAATCTATTAACAATGATTTTCTAGGAGGTTCGTAAATGTAATGTAAATTAAATTAAAGCCCTACACTTTGAAAAACCAAAATTATCAGTTTTACATGTACATTTCTTGATATAAACTTGATGATGGAAGCCAACATCCCTTAAAATCTGAGTAAAAATTTCGAATGAAATTGGTGTTGTCATCCATAGACAGAAACGCCACGTTGGCATGATATATGGTTTTCACACAGTGCAAAATTGACTATATTTACGGATAATGATTATACATTCTCCAGTATCTGGTCTCCGCGCGCGTCAGCATTTTAAATTTTCCAATTGCAGCCAAAATTGCTGGATCGATTGGAATTCTGCCGTGATGTGTGTTTAACGACTTTTTCACATAGGGGGTATAAATGTTTGCCCGATTTGTGAGGCCTCTCTTAGCCACCATACTTTGTATATGGGAAATTTTGTCGCCGCGTATACCTGTGTTGGGGAAAAAAGATTAGGCCTACCAACAACAAAAAAGCGAATCACTGCACCGATTTTGAAGCCGACCGATGACCAGAAACCGGAGACCAGTGCATGGGCGTGTCAACACTAAATTTTACGAATCATTGGTCGGTGAAGCACTTTATTGTGCAGGAAAGTAAGTACGCTCAACGAAACTCAACTTACCCATAAAAGAGTCTAGAACTAACTGTCTAAACAAAACATTTTGAATTTATTTCCACTATTTTCTCGTTAACGACATAATGAAATAAGCTGAAACTAAGTTTTTTTTTACACATTCTTGTAAGAATAGGTGCATTTACAAACATTTTACTAAAAGTGTATAACCTATATGTGAGTAACCTATCTGTGAGTATGTATATGTACTAATATGCGAGCATCTGTGGCGTTGGATTGCAGTGGCCTGCCACCTGTGGGGGATGCTATGCTATTTTTGTGATCCAATTAATATGGTTCTGATTACAGTACTCTTTTAAAAGAAAAGATCCAAAATAAAACTTTATTCCGCATTATGACTCCGAATTTGTTTCAATAAAAGCATGAGGTGAAACAGTTACACTAATTGGTTCAAATCAGCGGCTTTTTTAATCAAAATAATAGGCCCAGAGGTCAGCCGATACTAGTCCATATAGCTAGGTCGACCTAACATTTACTGTGTTTTAATATCTAGCTTACTTTCCTTGCCCCATACAAAATAAATAAATCTACTCACATTGGAGAACGGCTCTTTGGCTTCCTCATTCGTTCGGCACTACCTCGCTTGTAAAGCTGTACCAGTGTTGGGCGCATCTATCCAACTGATCTCTATTAGTGATATATCGTGGCCCTCTATCGGTGAAAATGCACCCATGCGCACATTATGTGATTGGAGATATTGTGATTGGAGATATTGCGCACGTTCGCACATCAACTGCATGCAAAATATGCCAAACGCGACGCACTATCGCCGCCAAACGATCAATAAAATGATCTAAAAACATGCGCCCTCAACAGCTCATGCACGCACTGTGCCTGACATGTGGGCAGCATAATCAAAGGGGCAGCATAATCAAATAGACGATAAACTAAGTTTAGTTTAAGTTTAGTGTTGCAGTTTTGTTTCAGTGTAGGATTCTTTTGTAAAATGTTGAATCTCAATGCGCGATCATAATCATTATGGTCTTCAAAAACTCGACATTTTATGGGGGTACAGAAAATATACCTAAGGAAAGAGTTCAATCATGCTTCATCTAATTCCAGATGGTTGTAAAATAATCTAGAAGCTCCAAAAACTTATAATCAATATTCTTGAAAGACTAATGAAATGGAAGGTGGTTATAATTTTGCAAAAAAGACTTTGACGGGCACGTATGAACAGGGGGTAGTGGTGCCAGTGACCTCTCCCCCGATTGAAGATGAAATTATGTAGCCTGAATAGCGTATTTATTAGTGTTGACGGACCGGTTCTACAGACCTGTTAATTAAATCACTTTCACAAAGCTGATTTTTGAAAACAGGTATTTTGCTTACGTGCCCTCGAAATAGCTTAGTGTTTTCGTACTCGCAACAAACTCCGCGTATTGATCATCCATAGAGGGCGCGCTATAGCAATGTTCTCTTCAACGATGCAGATAATTATTATTTGCTTGGTACGCAACCTCGTTCCCTCGCACAACTTTGTTTCCATGCTGACATCACTTTTGTACCTTTTAAATGTTGGCAATTTTGTGGGTGTTTTCGTACTCTTTTTGACACGTTTGAGTCTTTATGCTAATGATGTCACAGCGGGGAATTAGATGCAACATTATGGTTGATTTGTGTATAACAGTTGATTGAATTCCTTGTCATTTCAATAGTCAGTTCTCTTAATGTTTTGTCTTGTCTTGTTAACTGAGTGTTTGGACTACCAATCAGTAAACCTTTTCAGGTAATCACTGTTTTCTTGGGCAAAGTTTTAGATTTTGATTTTGTGCACTTTCAGTCTGTTGTGACATCGAGTTTCTGTTGTGATCGCACAAGCAGCGCTCCCATGTGTCAAGAAATAAGGATGAATATTTTTACAAATTTAAACAGTACACTCAGTCGTCACTTTATGTCAAAAATAGACTTCTCATAAAATTGCATTTCATAGGTCCTTTCTAACAAAATCAAGTATAGTTCCTCCTACAACCTTTACAATGTAATATCTTAATATCGAGGGTTTTTACTATTACGATTATATTATTATTATTATTATTATTATTATTATTATTATTATTAACAAGTCTCCATGTTTTAAACCATATGATAATATTATCTGGTTATAGCATTGATAGTGTTGCTGTCAGTATGTGACACCGGAATTTCGGAGTCAAAGATCGGACTTCTTTGCTCTGAATAAAATAACTAGAAGCGAGTATAAGTGTGTGTCTCGTCTGATTTGGCAAACTGAGTGTAAATCTGGCTTGTGAGGGCGCAACAGATTACATGTTAATTTACATAAGACAGGGTTTTGAGAAGTGATTTTAATGGAAAGAAAAGAAAAAACGGTGCATGGATGTTGGTGCGTACAGAATTAAAGGAAAAGCAATGTAATTAAATACATTTAAAGAGGGTAAATTTTTGCCTGTCACATATTAAACCAAGAAGTTTTCTTATGATTTTGTTTTTAAATGATTATTATATTGTGTCCACTTCGAAATATTATATTTATAAACATTACACACAAAAACAATAATGCAAAATACAAAATAATACATTTCTGCGTATGTAGTTTCCGTATAATTAAGTAAACAAATAATATTTGGGTAAAAAAAATTTAAAAAATAAAGTATAGTTCCTCCTCCAATCACACCACAACATTTACACTGTAACATCTGCATACATGTGTTACGATTTTTCTGATTAATATAATTATTACAAAGTCTCCATGTTTTACACTATCTGAGTATAGTACTGTTAGTGTTACTGTTATTATATTAAACCAAGAAATCTTCTCAGTTTTGATTTTGCTTTGACCTGTAAGCCTAAAAATGAAAAATTGATGACTGTCAGTATTTCTCATCGGTAGATTGGGATGCTTAGCCCCTACAGATCTGCAAAAAATATTCTCTGCTATCATTAGCTCCTTATACAGGTCTCTGAATCCGTGTCATAATGGCTTATGGTTACGTGTGATGGCCCGTCAAATCAGTCAACCTGCCCCCTCCCCCTACAAAAGAGAAATAAAAGAAGGAAAAAAAAGGGGGAAAAAAGAAAAAGAAAATGAAGCTGATCTGAAATGCGCTCACGATCTTGCCCCTCATTAAAAGATACATTTATACGTATGTAGTTATCCGTATTCAAAAAAAAGTTACAAAAGTAGGCCTGTAGTTCCTCCTACAATCACGATACAACTTTTACACTGTAACATCCTAATATTCGGCTCGGTCCTTATCGCCCGTGACCACGCACACAACAGGTCATTAACCTACGGTAAAGACCAAGCAACTAACTGTTATTCCCATTCATAAATGCCCATATTGATTTCGTTTTCAAAATGATAAAATTGTGTAACTTTTGTTGAATAAAGCTAAATAGAAATGGCCAAATGTTTTGGGGACAACATGTACATGATTCTGGCACATGATCCAAAACAAACTTCGTCACTCTGATTGGTTCAAATCCGCGCCGCGCGTCGCACAAAACAGCTGCCACATACACGCTGCGCTGATTTTGATAAGCCATGTCTTTACCATCCGTTAATACACTCCCATGTGATTACGTTTTGTCTAATCAGATTGCCTAAACTGTCTTGGGCATTTATAAATAAGCGTTAACAAGTCTCCAAGTTTAAACTAAATGGTAATACTTCTCTGAGTATAGTACTGTTAGTGTAAATCTTAATATTGTAATTTGTTCTGCTTTATACCGATATTAGTAACTAGATGCTACATTTTACAACTTATAATTCTGCATAGGGCCTATATAGCGTACTAGGGTGGGTACTAGGGTGAGGTCCTAGCGATCATACATTTTGGTGGCATGTCCCAATTGCGATTGCTATTCATGCTGGATGTGCACCACTGTATAAAATGATCCATTAAAGGAAATGTACAACATTCGTAATTACCTGATCACCAAATTACCCAATTATTTTTCACCAAAAATTGTGTCTTCTGTAAAAATGCTGAATGTTTACGTTTTTCTCATGACTTAAACTCTTCATTGAACTAAAACCTTCCCAGATTGATTGTTTAATGTATACCTTGATTCAAAGAAAGTAAGTATACTCATAATATAGAAGCAGTTCTGCCAACAATATGTACTTCCCATTTAAGTATTTTAGCTCATTAATCTCCGTCGTCTCTATACTCTTATCACGTATCCAAGGGTCCATCTGACCGAAATGACAAGTTGCTTAATTGTCATCAAGTTCCGGTCGAATGACACTAAAATTTTCATAATGTGGTCGATCGAAGGCCATGTACGTCTGTAAATAAAATGCAAATAAATATTGCAATACATAAAACTAGAATTCTATAGGTAATAGACTTTTGATAATACTGTATGACGGTTTTTACATTATGGGCTGGATAATATTATGGGCTGGATAGCATTACAGACCGAATTACGTTACATTGAACCACACAGCAATGTACATAATTTTACTTTTGACAAGTGCGTGTTCATTGCCACTGACGCTTGACACTTGCTCTATCATCCATTCATAAATGTAAACCCCACAATGGTTTTGCAGATTTGAAGACAGCATGGGCGAAGATTAAAACTCACTTGTTCTCGTTGATTGTCATTCATTCGACTCAGGATTTTAACCAAGTCTGAGAATGATGGTCTGTTGGTTGGATCTTCTTCCCAGCACTGGATCATCAAGGCATAACTAGATATGAGAAAAAATTCCAGGTGAGATATTTAACAATAATACTCCTTATATCTCATAAACAATTTATTGTACTGCGTGATCCATATGTTTGCATTATCAGATCTCTTAGAAATATTTATCATATTAAAATGTGTGTATCCAACAGCCCATTCTGTGGACATTTTAGACCAATTTAAAATTGCCATAATATAACATTATATGACATACACAAATTTACTATAAATAAAACATTTCATCTGTTTATTCTGATTGCAATATCGCCTACAACTGTGATAGTTGCATTGTTATTGATCTCATTTTTAGGACAATGGTACATTCCTTACATTGCAGTTATTTATTAACAAATAATTCATTCATGTCATGTAAATGTCAAAGAGTGAATTGTATAGTGCTATAAATCTTGTACATCTTACATTTCTTCGTCACAGTTGGTTGGTTTGGGCATGCGGTATCCTTCCATGAGTTGCCCAGCCAATGACTTGGTATTGATGGTTGGATAGGGAGTGCCCCCTTTACAACAATAACATAAAATATTTTAAATACTTCTGCAAGAAGGCAGTAATAACTTGGACGGACAAGAGAGTTTCATGAGTTTTCCATGTCATAATTGACTCTATAGTGTCCATCATTCTCTTTTATCATAAAGCAAAGGTGCGTTTATAAGATATTCTTGGGATTATTTGTTTTTAAAAGTATTTCGTAGATACCTAGTATAGGCTCTATAGCAGACTATTTTGTATTTTTTATAGGTACTTTCGTAAGGGCAGAGAGTATAGCAAGAACGCAGTAAACATTTTGTTCAGATAGTGGATTCAAACACAGGACATGGGCAGTGGGCGGTTTTGAAAGTGCATTTTCGCGGCCGATATATTCTGCGCTGTTTTTCTAGAGCAAAGGTTATTCTTCCCACTCTATCACATTGCATAGCTATAATATATTATGCTTATAATGTTTGTATATATGTATACATGTCGCATCTTAAAAATCTCATGGAGAGACAGAACCACAAACACTGAAGTCTTAAGAAGAATGAGAACAGAAAGGTCACTTATGAATAACATCAAGAAAAGGACAATGGAGTATTTCGGTCACATAATAAGAAAAGGAGCTTTGCAACGAGAAATTATGGATGGAAAGATAGATGGTAAAAGAGGAAGAGGTAGACCAAGACAAAGTTGGACAAGTAACATCAAGATGTGGACAGGAATGGAGTACAGGGAGTGTGTGAGGACGGCGCAGGAGAGAAAGGAGTGGAGATCTGTGGTAGCCAAACTGCTCCGAGCAGAGGACACCAACAGTTAAGTTAAATACATGTGAATTACAAAATGTTTGCCAATGATGCTTGGCTTGCATGCACATCATTTGTTTTCTAAACTTTGATAATTTACATAAATAATAAAAAGCAGATGTTACAGTCAAGCTGCGCCAGCAAGAAGAAAACATCAGATTATCTTACCAAGAGTGGCGATTTCCCACAAGAGAATACCAAACGACCACCTGAAAGTAACATATCAGAAGAAAGCAATTGTTTAGAAAAAAATGAAATATGCCTGTGCCAGTAGTTCCTTGAATGTACACTGTAAAAATGATGCTTAGAATTTAAACACATTTCTAAACACTTAATTAATTGTACCCACTTTTTCCACATGTTTAGCAAATATAAACGCGTTTAGGAATGCGTTTAAATGCTAAACGGCCATCCTCTGTACATGTTACAAAGCTATAGCTTTTTGACACCTGTTCATATGGTTTTTAGCATTCAAACACACATCACTGAAAAAACCCACAATCTAACACAATGTTTAGGCTAAAAATGTGAAAAAGTGGGTACAATTCGTCACATGTTTCTCATAGTGATGAATCGGCATTTTTGTGAAAATCCGGGTTTTTGCAGTTCTGGGGTTCTTTCAGTGTCTAATTTCATCTGTGAAGGTTTTAAACCATAATTCTGCCTGGTTTTAGATTTACAGAAATCCCCTATGTGGTGAATAAGCAAAAAAGTCAAATACGTTTTTTTCCATAGTGACGAATCCGTTTAACCGGTTGGTAACCACTGTATCTTTGTACGCATACCATATTAAAGTGCGCGGACGACTGGTACCAGCTATAACCACGGACAGACTGAGCAGCGTAATATGTAGAAAACATCAAGTTTTTAGCTTGTTTTGCAATGTAAGACAAAGAAAAACCATGGATCTAAGGTATTTGCATCTTGAGGTATTTACATCGTTAGGCAGTGTATTCGTTTGTCGATACTTATTGGTAATATTGGCCTTATAGATTATGTACACATACAAACATGTAATAATAATAATAATAATAATAATAATAAAGATTTTTAGCGCGCACATATCCACCCTGCTGGGCGCTCAAGGCGCGGAAACAAAGAAAAAACATTAACACAGACAATATACAATGATAGCATAGGGACAAAAAAATTATGTACCGAGATACATGTACCTACAAATTACAATGCAATTACAAATATACATCATCTTTGAAGAGTTGTGACATAAGATGAGTTTTAAGCATCGACTTAAATCTGGTTATACTATGACAAGATTTGAGTTTAGTTGGAAGATGATTCCAGAGTCTCGGAGCTGCGACAGAAAACGACCTATCACCCCAGTTCCGTTTTGAAGTTGGTCTTTAGGGAGGACATGTTGCTGGAGCGCAAATTCCGTGATGGAGTGTAGACTTTAAGCAGTTCAGAAATATAAATTGAAGCAATGTTATTAAAAGATTTGTGAACAATTAGCATAAGTTTAAAAACAATTCTCTGTGAAACAGGAAGCCAGTGCAGTTCTTTCAAGATTGGCGTGATATGGCATGACTTTCTGGACAAAGTCACAACACGAGCTGCTGTGTTTTGTATGTGCTGAAGACGAGATATTTGATTCTGCGGGAGACCGTAAAGGAGAGCATTCCCGTTATCGAGCCGTGATGTGACAAACGCATGTATAATTTGTTCAGCAGCACTTTTATTCAAGTATTTCCTAATTCGGCTTATATTTCTGATATGAAATGATGATATGCGAACAATGTTGGAGATATGTGGTTTTAAAGTCATTGTCGAGTCAAATATAACACCCAAATTACGTGCATGTAGTGAGGGGGTTATCTGCGAGTCACCAATTGTAATAAATGGAAGAGAAACTTTAGACAAATGCTGACGTGATCCAAATAGAACAAATTCTGTTTTTTCATCGTTCAATTTCAGGAAGTTTTGTCTCATCCAACTTCGAATCTCTTGAATACATTTCTCCAGTGTTTTAATGCAGGAATCGGCAGGTTCTTGAGAAGATTTAAAAGTAATGTAAAGCTGCGTGTCATCAGCGTAAACATGGTAATTTAAATTATACTTCAAAATGATATCACGAACTGGAAAGGTATAAACAGTAAACCACTGTGGGCCGAGCACAGAGCCTTGGGGTACAGAATAGTCAAGAGTAACAGGCTCGGAGATAGCGTTACCAATACAAACATGCTGAGGCCTATTTAAAAGGTAGGACTTACACCAATCCAGGGCTGTGTCATGTATTCCAAGATGATATTGAAGGCGGGAGAGAAGGATTTTATGATCGACCGTGTCAAAAGCGGCGCTTAAGTCTAACAAAACTAATGCAGTGATTTTCCCCTCATCCATGGCAGATAAAATGTCATTGTTGACACGAAGAAGAGCAGTTTCCGTTCCATGAAATGGTTTGTAGGCTGACTGAAATGTGTCCGACAGGTTATTAGCACGAACATGGTCAGAGATCCGTGATGAAACAACTCGCTCGTTGTTTTTCCAAGGTACTTTAAATTCGCTACTGGTCGGTAATTTTGGAAAACTTCCTTGTCCAAATTGGGTTTCTTTAGGAGTGGTTTAACATGAGCAACCTTCTGGCTATTAGGGAAACAACCGGAAGAAAGAGATCTGTTTACAATAATTGTGATATACTTAGCAAACACAATATTTTGTTTTATTAGCGAAGTTGGCACTGGATCAAGTTCACATGATTTTGATGGCGATTTCATGATGAGTTTCTTGATCTCCGTAACACTAGTAGGCTCAAACATGGACAGTCTACATTGTGGATCCTTGCGTGATGGTGTTTGTGATAGAATGGCAGGTACTGAGGGAAAAGAACGACGGATATTCTCAATTTTTGTGACAAAAAAGTTTGAAAAAGCATTTGCGAGGTCTTGATCGGAGTGTGTAGATGGAAGCACTGGAGCTTTGGGTTTATGAAGCAGCTTTTCAACAATTTTCAAGAGTTTTTTCTGATCACCGGAGCTATTTTCCACAAGAGATGAGTAGTGAGTTATTTTTGCCTGGTTAATCATGTTCTTCACAATATCACGTTGGTTACAGTATTCTTGCCGATGTACTCCAAGTTTCCCATTGTCACGCCATCTTCGCTCAAGTTGACGGCGGAGTTTCCTTGCAGCACGGATATCATCATTGAACCAGGGGGATTCAGATTGTAGTTTAACAGTTCGAGTTTTTTGCGGAGCATGATCATCCAAGATGTTACGGACAGTAGATTCAAATAGACTGACACAAGAATCCAGCTCACCATCTTCAAGGTTTACATTTTCCAGTTGAGATTCAATATCATGACATAAATCTTTAATATTTCCTTTTTTCCAGTGGCGAGTAGTTACAGAAATGGTAGGTATGGGAGGTTTTTTAAGGTTCAAATTTACCATGATTGCATAATGATCAGATAAGCCAGGATGAATAGTTATATTCGAGATAAGAGGTGAAGTATTTTCACGCGTTATCATGAGGTCAAGACAGTGGCCATACTGATGTGTGGGTGCTGTGATGTGCTGTATAAGTCCATGAGCAGAGAGCAGATCTTTAAACTGATTTGCATAATTGTTTGAAATAATGTCCATATGAATGTTAAAATCGCCGGTTAAAATAATGTCAGATGGGTGTAAGAGATAATCGACAATTAATTTTTCAAATTCCTGCAGAAAACTGGAGAAGTTTATATGTTTACCATCAACATCCCTTTCTGGTCGATAAATATTAACAAGGCGAACAGATCTAGAGTTGCATGTTACCTCAGCATGCAGAGATTCAAATGTTAGGTAGTCAATGTTAACACTTTTCATACTGACAGATAAACTGGACCTAAAGAGAAGTGCAAACCCTCCACCAGTCTTTATTGGTCTGGGGATATGATGGAGAGAGTAGCCAGCAGGAGTACACTCACGGGGTGGCAAGTCATCATTAGGTTTAAACCATGTCTCGGTTATGGCAACAAGATCCCAATTGTTTTGAAGTACAAAGTCAACAAATTCATCCGATTTGTTACATATGGATTGAGTATTCAAGACACAGAGCTGAAGTTTAGACTCATCGTGAACATTTGGAGTTGAAGTTATGCCAATGTCGCTTGTTGATGTGGTTGAGTTCACTGCTGGGAGTTGGTAAGGCTGGAGTGCTAGTTGTGTAAGTCTGTCCATTCTACGGCGACCAGCTTTTTTACCTCTATGTGTGCGGCGGTATGTTTGGGGTTGATTAGCAAGTATTCCAAGACAGTTCAATTGACTCAATGCTGAATAAGATAAAGCTACATCAGTACATGGAGCATTGCGAAGATTGAGTAGTTCATTACGGTTGTAGGAAATTTTATGGAGCTGAGTGGCGTTTGTGGGTGTGTTGATTAGTGTTTCAGGTCCAGGGTTTGGGTTTATGTCACCAGAAATTAAGAGTTCCAGGTGAAAGGTGGCAGATGAATTATCATAGTATGATATAGGACGTCTCAAGAATTTAAGATGGCGGATTTTAGTTGAACAATCTGTAGATTGCATCTTGTTGTAGCCATCTACTCATGAGTCATGGTCTGGATAGCAGGAGTAGAATAAACAGGATGTAGACCTCCATTGTCTGATCACAAAGTTGTTGATCCAAACAAAAGGCTTGTGGTCAAGCTACAGGTTATAATCTCTAGCTACAGGTTATAATCTAAATCAGAGTTGACTGCACAAATAAAATGAAGATCCAAAATGTGTATACACTCAACAGTAAAATTTTACTGCACAGACAGAAAAAAAACAACAGTTTTTCACTTATTATAAGAAAACAAATGTACAAATACTCACATAAAACGTCCAGTAGATTCCAGGTGTAATAAGAAATCCACCAGTATAAAAATGAAGACAAACTTGTAGCTACAAAACACTTACTTAGCACAAAAACTGGAGAGCTGTTATGAGTGGCTGCTTGTAAGGCGCTCAGTCAAACACATGGGTGGTGAATAAGCGCCGGAGGCACTTTTCTGTTTTTTACATAGTGACGAATAAGAAAGTATAGGCCTATACGCTATGCGTGCGCTGAAGTGACGAATTGGCGACCACATTTTTTTCATAGTGACGAATAAGTTCAAGTCATCGTTACACATAGAAAATCAACATTTTAAACAAAGTAAACACAGTAAATTGCCAACCAGGTAATTATTAACACTTGGATGATAAAACAAAATGTGTTTTTTGAAAAATAAAGCAAAAAACTAACAGCGAAAATGTGTCCGACTTAAAGCATGATTTACTCGTAACGCACTTTTTTTCCCAATTCGTCACTATGAGAAAAATGCGACGAATTTAAGAGTTTAGAAATGTGTTTAAATTCTAAACATTATTTTTAGTGTAGCTAGTTAACACTTTGTATGTACACAGCAGTCAAAATGTTTTAAGCTGGTGGACGTACATGTTGACGCAGAAGCAAGTTGTTGTCAAGTTAAGAATGTTCTAGAATATTACCCAGGATGTTCAACTTACACATCACCCTGAGTAGTGTACGTCTGATGCATCAAAGACTCAATGGACAGCCAGCGAGTTGGAACACGTCTCTGATATCAAAATAACAAAATAATGCACACCAAATGTCATCAAAAGTTTGGTTCTTACACGTTCATGGTAAATAAATAACAAAATAAATTGGAATATAATATGACTTGCCACAATGGCGTTGATCTCATTAACTCTGCAGCCATTTTAGTGATCATTGCTTACACAACATATAATTGTTTTCTTCTTCTGTCTTCTGATAAAGAAACATTTCTTAAAATATTGGATAAAATGAGACAAACAAAAATTAATACGAGATGTTCTTTTAAGTTGAGTTTAATATAAAATCATTTAATTCCTGTAAATATTATGAAGCAATGGGCCTAAAAGTTGTAATTTTTAAATAAAATCATTACCATTGATGTCTGGATATAGATATCCTCCCCACGGGAAAGTCCAAAATCTGAAACTTTGGCAATCAATCCTTTTCCAAGCAGGATGTTTCTTGCAGCTATGTCTCGGTGAATCACCTGATCAAATATTAATGACATCAAAAAAATAAATAAATCCCTTACATCCTGTTTCTGGTCTCCGCGCGCGTCGCCTCAGACCCACGCTTCAACATTTTTATTTATTTATTTATTTTTATTTATTTTTATTATTATTATTTTTTGGGCTATGAAACGATGTCCAATTGCAGGTAAAATTGCTGGATTGATTGGAATTCTGCCGAGCTGTGTTGGACTTTTTCACATAAGGGTATGAACCTTTGCCCAATTTATGCGGCCTCTCTTAGCCACCATACTTTGTATATGGGAAATCATTTTTGGTCTGGTTCTAATAACCGCGTATATATGTTAACATGTTTCACTTAAAACATAAAATTAAACAAATATTAAAAAGAAGAAAAAACGTGTCACTTTACCGATTTTGAAGCCAACCTATGACCAGAAACCGGAGATTTGTTGTTTTGGCCTAAACAAATACCAACTTCAGGTAAAAACTATTCCGAGGAAAATACTGTAAGCTAGGCCCTATTTAAAACATTTTAAAAAACAAAGTAACCACTCTACATAGGAAATATTTATTGCTTTCATTGTTTCTAATGAATATTAAATCAAGATGGTTGCTTGGTGTAGAGACTTAATTTGTCTTAATTGAAATGAACCGCTTGATCATAGATAGGTATAAACTTACAGCATGGAACTACAGCTGCTACTAGTTATTAAGAGAAAGAACTTTAATAATAATAATAATAATAATGTATGGATTTATATAGCGCACGTATCCACCAACTAAGTGGTGCTCAAGGCGCATTATATTATTATCCCTGCTCATAAGGCTCATAAGGCTCATAAATCATTCCTGAAACCATCTCAGCTCCCTGGGGAGTATACAGCTCAATTGCTGCCATTTCTAGCGCATATAGAGCAAACCAACTCTGCCTTCACAGGTACCCATTTAACCCAATGGCGCAACCACTGGGGGGGGGGGGGGTCGGGGGGTCACGACCCCCCTACTTTATGTGGACCTCCCCAACTTCTGGAACATTTTGGTATTTTATGTATACACGATCCTAGTAATGTCATTCATGACATCACAATGGCTGCTTGGGACCCCCCCAACTTTTAACACGTGGTTGCGCCCTTGATTTAACCCCTGGGTGGAGAGAAGCAATTATGATTAAGTGTCTTGCTCAAGGACACAAGTGTCACGGCCGTGATTCGAACCCACATTATGTTGCTAACACCAGAACTTGAATCCGGTAAGCTAGAAATCAAACATTTTAGTAATTTAAATCTTTCTCGGAAGCTCATTATTTTCGTCCCCCAACACCAGAGGGAAAACAGGGAATACGGTGAGTAGCATAGGCTATAAAGACAGGGAGCGTGATTGTGGCCGCCTGTAGTGATGACCCCTATAGGTCCTCAGGAGAAAGAAGCAACGCTTGTGACGTTAACAAATTATCTGATGAGTAGCCCTTATACTGTATAGGTAAAGAAGTATGTATAACCTGTTCTAGACAGAGTTTGTGTCTGAGAAAAGTTGCAAATTCTGTCCTTTGTTTTAAAATATCAATATCCAATTTGGATTGTTGGGCCACCTTGAATTCCACATCTGGGCAAACAATTTGGCTTTGACATACCGCTGATGTGGCAAGGTGTTCCATTCCCTTGGCAACGTCAAGAGCAAATTCCACGAGCTGCTCTGATGAAAAAGATTCATCGGAGTCCGACTCTTGGCGAGCCGTCCGCAGGTAGCTACGCAGGTCACCATTGGGAAGATATTCCAAAGCGACGTACAGAACCTCTTTACAAACAAACATTCAAATACTATACAAATTATACAATATGTAATTTTATTCACCGCATCAGGAAGTTCTGAAAGTCTAAATAAATTCGATTTTGAATGCAGTAACATTTTGCTTTCCATACATCACGGACAGACAGACTTTTATACCTCGTACGAAGTTCTACTTTTAAAAAATTCACAGACATTACCACGGGCAAGATTTTGTGACTGTAATCTAGTCATTGTGCCATAAATGATGCAGGCATATAGTTCTCTCAGTAGTACCATTTTGGTAAATTTGACGATTGATTTCGCTACACATTTCATTGATTGTAATTACTATTTGATGATACGTTTTGTAATGTCAACTTTGAATGTAATTGTCAGTGGAATTGAAATATGAAACGTCAACTATTTTCATACCTTCATGTTGACAAGCACCCAACAGTGAGACGATATTGGGATGGTAACCAATGGAGGTCATGGTACGGAACTCCTCCATAAAATCCTCCCTGTCATTCGGTGAGACGTGACCTAAAAACACAAGAACAACAAAATAACCCAAAAGCATGAACACTGGCAAAACTTTCACGCATTTTGAGAGACTGGCCATGCAGGCCGGTAAAAAGGTTTACACAGATCACTGTATTTTCTTACACTTATCTCAAAGTTGATCATAGCCTGAAACGTTAAGGTTCACAAACCAACATAAAACAGTTTAAAAAAACTGTTGATATTGTATTTAAACAACTGAGCTTTCAGAGACTTAACGATGTTTCGGGAACATATATTTCAGAGTGGTGGCCGGGGAGTGTGGGGCAAATTGTGTTCATTAATTCCCTATTAGTGTTATATGCAGTGTACTCTTTTGCAGACAGTCTTTTGATCATCTTCACTTATGGTGATAAATGGAGTATGCCTATCATCTACGATGGTAGTTTATACTCATTTTCGTATCATACCTTTCAGTATCTTGATAGCAGACTTGGTCTTATGCCCGCTTACGTTCACTGTCCCTGACCTCACTTCGCCAAAGTTTCCTCTGCCAAGTATCTTGTCATCAACGACAAGATTGCTCCAGAGAATTTCCCATTGGGCAGCCCAAGATGGAAGGCCGACATCTTCATAAATGATGGCTGATATATCTTCTGATCCAGTAATCGTATCATCATAGTCGGTAGGAGCAGGGTCCACGGTAGGAGCAGGGTCCACGGTAGGAGTCTGTGAAAACAAAACATGATAGCCTGGTTAAAGATGTATCGCCCGTGTTTTGAGGCGGTGTTATTTTACTGGAAATTTTGTTAAGCTTTAAATCCGTAACGTTACGACCTTTATCACGCTGCAGCCATCTTTATCAGATTCCCTGTATGCAACTACGATAATAGAGCTAATCCCAATCCGTACAAGGTACCAGACTATTTTTCCTTCCAGTCTCGGTTTGGTCACAGAAGAAAGACAAGATGGCTGCATCATGATATAGATCTAATAAAGACCCCATGTCTGGTCTAACCCCCGGGGCTGTTAGAGGTAGCCTATATAGTTGGCAGTTATTTGGCACTAGGGTTAGATGGGCTGGTTAAGGTCACAGGACATTCAATAAAAAATACTGTGTACACAAAGGAGACTCTTCTATGTTTTTATTTTGATCATGACTGTAAGCTAGGTTAGGCCTGAAAAAAAAAAAACGTTTTATGAGCATTTCTAACTAAATAGATCCGTGAAAGGGTCACAATCATATATTTCATGGAAAGTAATAGACGTTTGTTTGCAGATTATATGCAGATATGACGCAAACTTTGAGTGGGCTTATTTTTCGGCTTGTGATCGTTGTAAACATAAATACTTTCTCTTTACGGAGCCCCTAAGGGGACATATGATGAAAACAAATTTACGTTCGAAGAAATAATTTGAGTTCTTTATTTCGTGCGCTCTAAATCATTTCGTGCTCACGAAATCATTTCGTGCACTCGAAATAAGTTATTTCGCGCGCTCGAAATCATTTCGCGCACTCGAAATATAATATTCCGTTCAATCGAAATCATTTCGTGCACTCGAAATCATTTCGTGCGCTCAAAATACTTTATTTCGAGCGCACGAAATAAATGATTTCGAGCGCTTGAAATGATTTCGAGTGCACGAAATGATTTCGAGTGCACGAAATATTTTATTTCGAATGCACGAAATAATAATAATAATAATAATAATAATAAGGCGGTTGATATAGCGCCCGATACCAATGAAGGCCACTGTGCGCTTTACATATACATGTAAATGCATAAAACTACCAAATATAATTAAGTTACTATTCCACATTGTAAATATACATTGCTAAAAATACCAAGAAATCCATAGAATGTACATTAACCCTAACTCCCTAGGCATTGTATTAAAACAATACAAATCCTTCAAAATCCTCCAACTGGCTTTGTTGTCTAGAGAGTTAGGGTTAAAAGAGTGGCTGGCACTCACAAGTTTTAAAAGCAAACTATAAAAACAATTATACAAGCATAGAGCATAAAAACCGCGGGGAAAACCCCGGTAAAGTTCATTATGAGAACAAATCAAAAACAAAATTCTAAAAAGTACGGATGACCCAACAAAAAAAAAAAATGTATAACACCATTTTGAATTGGATGTTGTCCATACAGACGAAACAAGAGAAATATATGAGCTAATATGGAGCATGTAAAATAGAAACAAATCCGATGGACGGCATCACACTCAAAATTTGAATAAGGATTTTACAGTTCCAAAAACAGCTACACAATTGGATTATTGAAAAGGTGGGTTTTTAGACATTTTTTGAAGATGGTAAGTGACGTGGCATTCTTGATGGATTGAGGTAGAGCATTCCATAGCTTGGGTGCAGAAGTGGAGAAGGCCCGCTCACCATAGTAAGATGTTGCAATATGACGCGGGGGGTCAAGAAGAAATTGTGTGGCAGAGCGTAGTGAGCGATTTGGTTGATATGTAGTCAGAAGATCTGCGAGATATGATGGAGCTACAATCCCGGCCAAAATAGTTGGGACACGTGACAATAAACATACCCTACGCTGTCCCCGCTCTCCGCTCTCCGCTCCCCTGCTACCCCGCTCCCCCCACCAATGTTGTTATCTCCAGCCGGAGCACAGACCGCCCAATAAGAGCCAACATTGTCAGTGGGCCGGTGGGCCCAGCGAGATTTGGCCGGGATTGTCTGAATTCCCTTGTAGTATAATATGTGAGCGACATGCCCATTTTATCCATGCGCTTATTGTCTGTCTTTGTGAATGTTTTTTTTTTTGTTCAGTTTATTTTATTTTATTACTACAGTAGTATTATTAAGTTTTCTCTGGAGGGCTGTTTGGTTTTGTTTCCCAAACATGAAATAGCGTCCAAAGGTTGAATTAAAGAAAATTATTTGGGGAAAAAATTATAATAATGATAAAATATTATTGTAGATTTTACCCTAACGTGTGATAAATTATACTCTTTATACAAAAAGATACAAACGTTCTAATCGGGTGGGATTCGAACCCACGATCCCCGCGTTTTACAACATGTGTCTTATCCACTATACCACCGTGGTATACACCAGTTCGGTCCCATTCATATGTCGATGGATAATGTAACCACGGTTCACCACTGAACAATAAAGAAGGAGAGTCACTCCCTTCCTTTCTTTTTTGGTTTCGATGGATCACCGTTGGATTTTTCGTCAAAATAACGGAATGAGGGGATGAAACCAAATTGAAGAGGCTTGTATCTTGTTTGTGTATCTTAATCTGCTATTCGCGTTGAACACAAACTCTCTTTTGGGAACTTATGGACCAAAATGGCATGGTGAACCGTGTACGGTGCACCCTACAATAAAGTTCTGATCATCTGTGTTTTGCGCGCAAGCGCATTGCAGCCATGCATCGTCCAATGGTATCGAACTGGGAACGCTTGCAGGTTGCCACGGTGGTCTAGTGGTTAAGACATCTGATCTGAAATGCGGAGATCGTATGTTCGAATCCCAACCAAGTAGAATGTTTATGTATTTTTGTCCGCAACACCGACAATAATATTACTTTTATTTATTTATTGTTTATTATTTTTTGATTATTGGATGATGATTTTGAGGAGGAGAGTGATGAGGATAATGAGGACGAGGATGACGTCCAGCGTCACCTACATCATTGGCATCATCATCATCACGAGATGATCACCAACACCATCACTTGCCTTGTCCCTTAATGTATTGTCCTTGAGACAAAGACAAAGACTGCGGTTTGCCCGCGTCTGGTCACGGCTCCGTAGATAAACAAAGAGAAAATTCAGACAATCCCGGCCAAAATAGTTGGGACACGTGACAATAAACATACCCTACGCTGTCCCCGCTCTCCGCTCTCCGCTCCCCTGCTCCCCCGCTCCCCCCACCAATGTTGTTATCTCCAGCCGGAGCACAGACCGCCCAATAAGAGCCAACATTGTCAGTGGGCCGGTGGGCCCAGCGAGATTTGGCCGGGATTGTAGTCCGTAGAGACATTGGTAGGTGAGCATGAGGATTTTGAAAACAATACGATCCTTTATTGGTAACCAATGGAGCTCATTTCGTCGCAAAGAGTTCACATCAACACCATTTCCCTTGACTCCTAGGACAACCCTAACAGCACTATTCTGCACCCGCTGAAGTTTGGAAATGGCAGAACTTGGAAGACCGTACAACAGGCTGTTATTTGCATCAAGCCGTGAAGTTACAAAGGCGTGGACCAATTTTTCTGCGGTAGAACGGTCAATGTATTTACGAATACGACCTATCATTGATATTGCAAGAGACGCAGAACGACAAACATTAGTAACATGTGATGAAAGAGCCATGTGTCGATCTATGATAGCACCAAGGTTACGGGCCTCCAAAGAAATTTCAACTTTAGACATGCCAACATTGATGGAAGAGATTTGAATTGGCGACTTCTTGAAACGCGAGGTGATATGTATTATCTCGGTCTTTGAATCATTTAGAAGGAGTTTGTTGTCGGCAGTCCACGCTTTCACTCCGCGGATGCAATCCTCAAGTCGCTGAATTTTACTGTCCCGATTTTTTGAATCAAGGACCAGATAGAGCTGTGTATCGTCCGCATATGTCATGCATTCAACGCCGTAGGACTCAATAAGATCCTCAAGAGGAGCAGAATAGATGGTGAACATAAATGGGCCGGCAACAGATCCCTGAGGAACAGAACAATCCATAATGTGCGTTTTAGATATGCTCTCGCCAATAACAACGGCTTGCCGACGATCGTGAAGATAACTGCTACACCACTTAAGGGCATCATCATTCACCCCATAGCGATCTCTCAGCCGCTGAAGTAAAACTTGATGATCAACAGTATCAAAAGCAGCTGAGAGATCAAGTAGAACAAGCACAACATCAGAATGTTGATCAATGGCGCGCAATATATCATTCTGGACTCTGACGAGGGTTGTGCAAGAGCGGCTCTCTCGACTACTTTGGAGACAAATTTTAAGTTGGAAATGGGCCTGTAATTATTCAGGGTGTTTTGATCGAGGCCAGGTTTCTTTACCAGTGGAGTGACAAGGGAGATCTTGTATGAAGATGGAAATGTGCCAGATAATAACGAAAGATTAACAATCCGCGTGATTGACGGCAGAAGAACATCAAGGCAGTCTTTGAGGAGCCTTGTCGGTATTGAATCTAAAGAGCAGGATGATGATGGTGACTTCATGATGATGTGACGAATTATATCATCGGTGACTTCTGTGAACTTGCTAAAAGTAGCAGTGGGAGAAAGCGAGCTTTCCGAAGCTATCGCAGGAATCCGTGGGAGATTGTCAAACTTATCCCTGACCTTACGAATCTTGCCTTTGAAGAAATCAACAAAATCATTTGCTAATTTTTCAGTGTTGTCATGGGAAGGCAGAGTCTTCATGGAGTTGGCAGAGCACATTTTGTCCACTGCTTTGAATAGCTGCTTCTGGTCACAATCCTTGAATTGAGATACGTGATAGTCAGCTTTGGCAGATTCAATTTTATTGGAGTAATTCTTACACATCTCTATGTACATTTGCTTGTGGACTTCGAGTCTGATTTCAGAAATTGACGTTCGCATCTACGACGTTCACGTTTAGCCGCTCGAATAGAATCATCATACCAAGGTGCATGGGGTCTCAAAGTTACACATGTGGATACTTTTGGCGCATGAAGATTGAACAGTTCAGTCATGACCATATCAAACTGAGTGCTTAAAGTTTCAACATCACCAGCTGGGTCGCTTACAAGACTAGACGCTGTTATGTCTCTCTTAAAGGCATCAATGTCAACATCACCAGCTGGGTCGCTTACAAGACTAGACGCTGTTATGTCTCTCTTAAAGGCATCAATGTCAACATCACCAGCTGGGTCGCTTACAAGACTATACGCTGTTATGTCTCTCTTAAAGGCATCAATGTCGATGTCACCAGCTGGGTCGCTTACAAGACTAGACGCTGTTATGTCTCTTAAAGGCATCAATGTCAACATCACCAGCTGGGTCGCTTACAAGACTAGACGCTGTTATGTCTCTCTTAAAGGCATCAATGTCAACATCACCAGCTGGGTCGCTTACAAGACTAGACGCTGTTATGTCTCTCTTAAAGGCATCAATGTCGATGTCACCAGCTGGGTCGCTTACAAGACTAGACGCTGTTATGTCTCTCTTAAAGGCATCAATGTCAACATCACCAGCTGGGTCGCTTACAAGACTAGACGCTGTTATGTCTCTCTTAAAGGCATCAATGTCGATGTCACCAGATTTCCGAAAGCTAAAACGATGTTTTGTAGCAGGTGGACGGGAAATCGCGATTGTACATAAAATAACAGCGTGATCAGATGCAAGGCTTGTATCAATGTCAATGTTGGATGTGATAGAGTCAGACATTCGCGTAATGATCAGGTCTAAGGTATGGCCACGGCGATGTGTAGATTTGTTAACATGTTGATCCAGTGAAGTAGAGTCAAGAAGATCACGCATGACCCTCACATCGCGGTCATCACAAACGTCCATATGGAAATTAAAATCACCAGCGAAGACAATTGGAACTTGGAGTGATGTGAACATCTCCACAAGGATGGAAAACTCATCAAAGAAAGCCTTTACTGTTGTCTTGTTGGCCTTTGATGGCGGGGATCTGTATATAGTCAGCAGCCTAACAGATGAAGATCTTGATGAAATCGTCATATCATGAAATGATTTCGAGCACACGAAATAACTTATTTCGAGTGCACGAAATGATTTCGTGAGCACGAAATGATTTCGAGCGCACGAAG
Source organism: Zoroaster sp. YZ-2022 (assembly GCA_029582265.1). Classification (NCBI taxonomy): domain Eukaryota; kingdom Metazoa; phylum Echinodermata; class Asteroidea; order Forcipulatida; family Zoroasteridae; genus Zoroaster; species Zoroaster sp. YZ-2022. The sequence continues at coordinate 37,860,818 of CM055825.1, forward strand.
TAAAAACTCAAATTATTTCTTCGCACGTAAATTTGTTTTTTTCATCATATGTCCCTTTAGGGGCTCCGTAACTCTTTGCTGACTCGGCGTTGAAAACTATATAGAGAACAACTGTTTTTAAAATGAAAGTTGCTCAAGATGAGTAACACCGCGGAAAAGGAAGCTGTTATAACTACACCAGTGGTGTTCATAGTAGGTAACTCACCCACTATGAGCACCATAAAAGAACACAATAATGACGCAGCTAGTGTAATTTTTACGTTTACGTTTTTGCTAGAGGAGGGAGTATCAAACATCAATAACAAACTTTCTCTTGTCTAGTTTTAATTAGGAATATATCGGGTGACTTTTAAGTAGAAAATAAAACATATTTACCATTTCCACTTCTGACACGACTGCCTGAGTATCCCTGGTATCTTCACAAACGATGACTGATATATCTCCTGGGCCGGTAATCGTATCGTCATAGTCAGTAAGATCAGAGTCCACGGTAGGAGTCTGTGAAAGCAAAACATGATAGTCTGGTTAAAGATGTGTCGCCCGTTTTTTGAGGCGGTGTTATTTTACCGGAAACTTTGTTAGGCTTTAAATCCATAAAGTTACGTCCTTTATCACGCTGCAGCCATCTTTGTCAGATTCCCTGTATGCAACTACGATAATAGACCTAATCCCAATCCGTACAAGGTACCAGACTATTTTTCCTTCCAGCCTCGGTTTGGTCACATGTATGGAAGAAAGACAAGATGGCTGCATCATGATATAGATCTAATAGAAACCCCATGTCTGGTCTAACCCCCGGGGCTGTTAGAGGTATAGTTAGCAGTTGTTTGGCACTAGGGTTAGATGGGCTGGTTAATAAGGTCACAGGACATTCATTAAAGATACCGTACTGTACAAAAAGGAGACTCTTCTGTTTTCATTTTGATCATCACTGTAAGCTAGATGAGGCCTGGTATAAGCACTGTTAAAGGAGCATTTCAACTATAGATGTGTGAAAGGCTCACAATCATAATATACGGTATTTAATGGAAAGCAATAGATGTTTGTTTGCAGATTATATGCAGATATGATGCAAACTTTGAGTGGGCTTATTGTTGGCTTGTGACTGTTGTAAACAATACTCTTTGCTGACTCAGCGTTGAAAACTATACAAAGAACAACTGTTTTTAAAATGAAAGTTGCTACAGATAAGTACCACCGCAGAAAACGGAGGTGTTATAACTAACACCAGTGGTGTTCATAGTGGGTAACTCACCCACCATGAACACCATAAAAGAACAAAATAATTACGTAGCTGGTGTAATTTTAAGTTTATGTTTTTGCTGGGGGAGGGAGTATCAAATATCAATTGAAAAACTTTCTCTTATCTAGTTTTAATTAGGACTATATCGGGTGACTTTTAAGTAAAAAATAAAACATATTTACCATTTCCACTCCTGACACGACTGCCTGAGTATCCTTGATATCTTCATAGTCAGTAAGAGCAGGGTCCATGGAAGTCTGTGAAAGCAAAACATGATACTCTGGTTAAAGATGTATCGCCCGTGATTTGAGGAGGTGTTATTTGTTTAAATCGAAACAGTATGACCTTTATCACGCAGCAGACATCTTTGTCAGATTCCCTGTATGCAAGTATGAAAACTATTATAGGGAACAACTGTTTTTAAAATGAAAGTTGCTAAAGATAAGTAGCACCGCAGTAAACGGAGGTGTTATAACTACACCAGTGGTGCGAACACCATGAAAGAACAAATTATGCATCTAGTATAATTTAAAGTTTACGTTTTTGCTGGGGGAGGGAGTATCACATAAACATCGATTGAAAACTTCCTCATAGTTTTAATTGTGAATATATCGCGTGACTTTTAAAGAAAATAAAACATATTTACCATTTCCACTCCTGACACGACTGCCTGAGTATCCCTGGTATCACGCTTTAACTTTGACTTCAAGACATAAATAATTAAAACAGCAGCTATAACGATCAACAAAGAGCTGATCACACTGATAGCGATTGTAGTTACAGTAGGCCTATTATTAGCCTGAACTTCACCTACACATGGAATAAATACAAAGTCAAAAATTAAAGCATTAATCCAGAAAAATAGAAAATATATAGAAGATCATAATTTAACGTTCGATCTGCTTTTCGGGAAGCAGGAAAGCAGAACAATGGATTCGTCCAAAACGTTCATTCTACTTTTCGGGTTGTGGGAAACCAGAAAAGCACATGTCCACTTTTAGGCCACTGTGTGACAAAACGTCTAATCTGCTTTTCGGGAAGCAGGAAAGCAGAAAATGGATTTGTCGAAAACGTTCAATCTGCTTTTCTGGTTGTAGGAAACCAGAAAAGCAGATGTCCACTTTTTGACCGCCAGTGTAGGTGAAAAAGTAAAATCTGCTTTTCGTGAAACTGAAAAGTAGAAAAGTAGAAAAATGGATGTTACCAAAATGTTCAATCTACTTTTTAGGTGGAAGGAAAGCAGAAAAGTAGAAAAATGAACTAGCCAACAACGTTCAATCTGCTTTTTCATTATTTAGAAAGCTGAAAAGCAGATGTCCACTTTTCGACCTCCATGGTCGACCATACATGGATGACTAAACCGGTGTGTGCATGGTTTGGTCAGAGCCTAGGGGTTCCCCATTAAGATCGAAAACCAAAAAGGCTCTAATTTTCGTCAAGAGAATGTAGGTTTGGAGATGCAGCTCCTTAAGTAGTATTTCCTGGGATTATGTGTAGAATAGGAAGTGTTCCGATTGGTACCACTGTTGTGTGATGTGTAGTGATTCGCTGCCACCGTGGAATTGTGCTTGTTGTGTGGGTTGTCTGCTGTGTGTAAGTTGCCTGCTCGCTGAGGTATGTCAGCTGACTTTGGGGTGTGAGTGTTGATGGATGGTAGGATGAATGCTGAATGCTGCTGATGAAAATGCTAATAATGACAGTGTCATGTTTATGGATCTCAGTAGCCTCTCTGATACGACGGGTGTGCCAGTGCTTCTCCGGGGCTATGATCTCTGCCTTCTGCCAGTCAATAAAATGGTCCAAATCGGTGGAGTGTTTGATGATCACAGATTTGTCACATTCCTCTCTGCGGCCGTGGGCCTTGTGTTCATTGAGCCTGGTCGCAAGGTCTCTGCCGGTCTCACCAATGTACACTTTACCACTAGTGCAAGGAATTCGGTAAACCCCAGCTTGACCGCTGGGATAATGTCTGTCCTTGTGGTTGTGTAACTTCGTTTCCAACTTTTGAGTACGGTAGTAGACCTTAATCTCAGCTTCCCTCAGGATACGCTGGATTTTGTGTGAAATGTGGCCAATGTACGGTAGGACGGCAATAGGTTTGTCGGTTGCGTCAGAGGATCGTGGAGCGTTTCTATTCGGGAGGAACTTTAGTTTATCAGGTCTGTACCCATTGTCTCTTAACACGGCGTTAAGATGTTTCAACTCCGATGGCAAGTGCTCTTTATCACTGATAGTGTGCCCTTCGAAGTAGGGTGCGATTCACAGAGGATTTCACGGATGGTGGGTGGAACGACCGGGCATTTAGGTAGCGGTCTCTGTGTGTAGGTTTTCTGTAAACCGAACGCCAAGTGAGCCATTAAGCCGTTTAGAAATGACTACATCAAGGACAGGCAACGAGTCGGATGACTCAGTTTCCATGGTGAATTGAATGCTCGGATGTTGTTGGTTGAGGTGACCGAGGAAGTCACTCAGTTTTTCTGTTCGAAATCTTCCATGAGGATGCTGGCTAGGACCGGGGATATTGGGGATCCCATTGGAGTGCCCAAAGACTGCTGATAGTAAGCCTCTCTCCATTGGAAGTATGTGGACTTCACACATGTCGAAAATAGATCAACGACTTGATCTGGCGTTAGGCTGGTTCGTTCCGGGAGCGTGCTGTCATGTTCAAGTATTTTGGTCACAAGGATAGCCTCGTCTGTCGGTACATTGCTGAATAATGACTTGACGTCAAAACTCACTAGCATCTCAGAAGACTGCAATATGGTTCCCTTTATGATGTTGATAAATCCTGCTGAATTGGGTACATGGTGGGGCGTCTTACCCACACGTGGGTGTAAGAGCTTAGTCAAGTGTTGGGCGAGGTTATACGTGGGGGAACCTCGGGATGAGGCAATAGGTCGGAGTGGTCTGTCTGGTTTATGAATCTTTGGTAAGCCAAAGAATCTTGGACATTTCGAGCTGGACGGACGGAGGTGCCTGTATAGTGATGTTGGTTCTCCCTTGAACCTTTCTCACTTAACGAAGGTTGATATACGAGTTGTGCGATAAGTTTCTTTTCAGAACCTGTACCTCAGCTTCGCGATAGTTGAAATAAACACATGGTGTTACTGCAAACCGAAACGATATCTGCTAAATTGTGTTTCAAATTCATCATGATATTAATAAAATATGACAGATTAAATGTTTCCATTGAAACATAACCTAGACTAACCAATTACTTAGAACCAATTACTTAGAACAATTTCATGTCACAGCGCTCTACTGCAAAATTGGGTTGTTAAAACCACTGGTGTTAATTTAAAGTGTGTGAATTATCGTGCTTCATATGAGCACCACTGGTGTACTATTTAACATACCAGTTTTTGCACTGTAAGTACTTACAGTGCAAAAACTGTAACTTCCCCAACGTTACGTGTTCAAACATTATTTGCGTTATGGGCCCGCGGACGTAATGGGTCAGACATAATGGGCCCGTGGACGTAATGGGTCGGACATAATGGGCCCGTGGACGTAATGTGTCAGACGTAATGGGCCCGTGGACGTAATGGGCCCGCAGACGTAATGGGTCGGACGTAATGGGCCCGTGGACGTAATGTGTCAGACGTAATGGGCCCGTGGACGTAATGGGCCCGCGGACGTAATGGGTCGGACGTAATGGGCCCGCAGACGTAATGGGTCGGACGTAATGGACTCGCGGACGTAATGGGTCGGACGTAATGGACCCAAATCGGTTCGCGGACATAATGGTACTTGCGGACATTATGGTTCGGAAGAAACGTCATCTGATTGTTTAATTGTTTTGTTTTTTGTTTTAATTTAATTGATGTTTTGTGAATATACAGACGACAAAAATATTCATATAAACATTTACACCGTTTGCCTGCCATTAATTCGCCCTGGTACTCTTAAGGAAACTCCCTTTGAAAACATGTGACATAGTCCAGGGGCTTCAAGCATTTACTTTCCTGTCATGCAGCTCTATGAAATTGCGGGTCCTGGGTTTATTATAGCATACCTTTACAGCCTATGAGTTCTACACGCAAAAATGGAACCAAACTGAATACAAAAATAAAAATATGACAGATTAAATGTTTCCATTGAAACAGCAGATATAGTATTAACACCTAGACTAGAGTGATCTAAAATGCTATATACAATTTTAGATTGCTAGACATTTGACTCACAGTATTTACGTTCATTGAATGAAACACTTTGTACACATAAAATACCCTTACCTCGGAGACATGCATTTTCAATTTAAATTCACCTTCACCTAGAGCATGCGCGTACATGCAAGCATGTTACTGGTAATCATATATTATGTTTCTTAGAGCATGCGCATAACTGCAAGCATGTTGCTGATAATCATATATTTATTATGTTTCTTAGAGCATGCGCGTACATGCAAGCATGTTGCTGATAATCATATTATGTTTCTTAGAGCATGCGCGTACATGCAAGCATGTTACTGGTAATCATATATTATGTTTCTTAGAGCATGCGCATAACTGCAAGCATGTTGCTGATAATCATATATTTATTATGTTTCTTAGAGCATGCGCATAACTGCAAGCCTGTTACTGATAATCAATTATTTAAGGTGCAGGATATAGCAATGTCTCGCCCGTGTTTTACCATCAATTTATTTATCAATTTGGACAGTTAGTTATACGAATGTCATCAATATTACACACAGACTATACACACCATGAATGCAAGGAATAATTTGTCATCTTCCCTCATATACAGAAACTTACACATAAAGTCGATTCTCATTAATACGAGCTCGGTATAACAAGATTATGGTTTAGACGAGGTTGTTTCTTGGTCCCGAGCTATGTTTCTGTGGGTCAAAATGTGGTTTGGACAAGGTCGAAAATGCAAGATTCCTGATTAGACGAGGTCTTTTGCCAGCTGCCTTACAAGAAAATGCATTGTTTGTTGCCCATTTTTTTTAGTGACCAACAACTTACCACCAGCAAGTCCGCTTTAACGTTATACCTGCGTGGATCATCAGCAAATTGGAGTGTCGTGGCCGAGCGGTCTAGCTTACCGGACTCAAGTTCTGGTGTTAGCAGCAGAATGTGGGTTCGAAACCCGGCCGTGACACTTGTGTCCTTGAGCAAGACACTTAACCATAATTGCTTCTCTCCACCCAGGGGTTAAATGGGTACCTGTGAGGGCAGAGTTGATTGATTAGCCCTATATGCGCTGTAATGACAGCAATTGAGCTGTATACTCCCCAGGGAGCTCAGATGGTTTCAGGAATGATTTATGAGCCTTATGAGCCTCATGAGCAGGGGTAATAATATAATGCGCCTTGAGCACAACTCAGTTGGTGGATACGTGCGCTATATAAGTCCACATGGTATTGTTATTATTAAATTTGACAGATCTGTTTGTGAGATTCTGGTCTTTAGTAGTCATTTATTTACCTCGGGACTTCCCTTTAATTTTAGGTACGTGTTGTTAAGACTCAAATCTTATTGAAAATCAAGGAATTTAGGTTACAATACAAATTACACACGACGGAATACTAGCTTTAAACCGGAAGTAGTAAAAGGAATGCGTATGGACACACAGGGCCGAATGTTTTGCTTACTGTTTCATAGCTCTGTTAACCGTTAACCGTACAGAAAGGTACGCTTGTTCCGGACCATAATGTCCGCAAGTACCATTATGTCCGCAAACTGATTTGGGCCCATTATGTCCGACTCATTATTGCGAACATGTGGTAAATATTCAACATAAAAATGGTGATCTTGTAATTTTGAATGCCTATAAACGAAATAGAATGAAAAGAAAGATATCATGTGTGCACGAAAACGAAATTGAATGCAATAATATCGAAAGAAAAACCCTAGTTGGATTGAATTATCAAAATCGCCTGAATTTGAAAGCGTGTTGATGAAATTGAATGATTTTTTGTTGAAATTGGCCGGGAAAACCTATATTATAGCATACCTTTACAGCCTATGAGTTCTACACGCAACGATACCCAATAGTATCGAGTTGGTCTGATACGGATGTAACGTGCTCGAATTGGATGGTTGAACATGTTGGTGACCGGAGTTCTCGTGTCGCTATTACCAGTGAACAACTGTGAATAATAAAATAAATAGAGGTGAATTATGCAGGCAATGTGAACCAAAAACAAAAAACAAAAACATAAACATAGTTTTCAAGAAAACTGTGAAGAATATAAATTCAGACATTATATTAGACTACCAAATTGAACAGGCCATGTAAACAAAAACAGTTAACCTAAAAAAACGAAAATCAGGATTAGGTAGGTTTTATTTTTCGCCTTTTCTCATAAATAAAAAACCTTTCTCTCTCTGCAATGTCGTTTGGGAAAACACTCAGTCGGGGAATATTTTCTTTTCCAATCCTTTTCATTTTTAGACTATTTGTTAGATTTTCTTTTTGAAACGTACATTCATTTCAATCCTTTATATTTTATGAAATATATCATAAACCCACAATCTATGAAAAATTCATCACAATAGGTACTCACGTTCTTGTGAAAACTATTGTTTTTGTTTGTCTTTACGTTTTAAAAAACTGCAAGACAACATATTTTGTTCGACATAGCAATTTTTGTTTTCGTTATTAAGTTGAAAGCTCTTCAAACGAAAACATTTCTCATGATGATTGATACTTGTACCAACATTACACAACGTAAGCTTATTAAATTGTTAATTTGATATTGTGGTAATTACCAATGGTTGTATTGAATCAGGTCAGGTCCAACTAAGTAGATCGAGTGAGGACGATCACCTTACTGTGTGTTTCAAACCAACCGGCTCTTCTCAGAGCCATCACTACTTCCAACAAGAGATCATTACATGGTGTCACCCGAGTAACGATCGTACATGTCATTCACAGAAGACATGACCCAGAGAGTTAAATTTCCCGCAAATAAGGAAACTTCAACCACACACTGTGGCGTCATGTTTGAAGAGATATTCTAACGTTTTAATGACTTATTAGACACCCATGATACCGACTAAAATAACATTTGACTAAAAAAACAAAAACAAAACAAAAAACATGCCTGAAAATGCACCAGTCTTCGCGGCTTTTTCAGCCAATTCGTGTATGCAAATCGTTATGTAACGCGTCCGTGGGTAGCTGCATAATGTATTTTACGCGTTTTGTATAGTTGGCGAAGATTTGTTCCTGGTGAACATTTTCAAATAAATTGTGTTTTGGATTTTGGTCATGATGATTGACAGGCGGTCACAGACCAGAACCATGCTCATACTGTGTGTTGTTGGAGGCTGAATTCCAAGAATTCTGAATTTCACAGATTTTCATCAACAAAATGCAGCGACCCGACGAGGGTGAGTTCGCTTCGTATACAACTCGGTCTAACTTCAAGCTGACAGATTGGTTTAGAATATGCAGCGCTCATTTTCTATACTGAGGAGTGTAAAGAAGTTACACAGCACTACAAGCTGACTTCACTGGCGTCAAAATTACTGGAGTTTTGCCTTGCTTTAGTTGAACATGAATACGACCAACAGTCCAATGCTGTCGTAACGACCGATCGTATGTGGTACATGCCTTGCGTGGATCTGGTCTAGGCCGCCAGGTCATGTTCACTAAGTTTGTTGGACTGAATCACGCCCCCAAATAATAGCCGTCCTGAAAAAAGGTCACTATAAAACACGTTAAAAAGTAATTTGACTTAATCATAAGTGAACATTATAATGATTTTTTAGCGAAAAAAGTCATTCGTAATGTGTGAGGAATTGTGAGGAATTATGATAATTATGATAATTTCTTTCATAAAAAATATAACATTTAAATATTTCATAACAATTAGGAAAAGTGGACTTATGATTAAGTCAAAAGACTTTTGAACATGTTAATTAAATGAAATCAATAACAAACTTTGCAAATCGCCTTCCTGGTAATCAGACATGATTAGCCATCACATTAATGGTCAAATTCGCCACATTGATTGAAAATCATGAAAGTTTGTGCACAGAATCTCAGTTATTAGTTTTTCTCTCCACATCGTATATGCTGCCGCGATGTAAGCAAACGGGCTTTTCCCATTTCGATAAAAGGTTTAGATAAATTAGTTGTACAATATTTCATCGTGAGTTTAATTAAACATGACTATTTTATTCAGATTCCTGAGGACCTTATTTATTGAAAAGTTGGGTAATCTCTACAACAAAGATTGCGTTAGAATGTCTCTTTAAAGCCCGCACTACTAACGTTATTGAACATTTTCAAGAAAATTACTTTACAAAAACATATTCTAGTAAGGTGGGGATGGCCAACATCATTAAATGATGTTTTATTTTTTTCATTTGGGCAAAGCTACACTGTAAAAAACAATGTCTTAAGTTGACCAGTGTAACAAAGGGTAAATAGTTTAAAAAATTTTCTTAGAAAAATGGGGTCAATTAAACTGAAACTGTAATCCATTCGGAATATGAAAGCTTGTAAGAACCACATTAACTGCTCTTACCTTGGGTGCACCCGAATACTTCTCGGTCACATTTTGCCAGGTGATTTGGTCATCGCTATACTGCACAAAATACTCCTCCACATGACCACCACCACTCTTGCCCTGTGTGATAACGCCTTCTACCTGGATCTGTTCCAATAAGTCAACCTGAAACCACGAAATCTCTTGGTTGCCAAAAGCGGGACACCAGCCGAACCTGCTGTTCAGGCGACCATCTTTCGGCTGGCAGCTTCCGTCGCTGTATGAACTCGATGCCGTTATGCTGGAGTCGGGAATTATGCCACTTTCCATTCCAAGACGATGCCCACATAAAACTTTGGGGAAAATTGTTAATTTTACCCAAAAAATATCTTTAGAATTAGGTGACACCACGTGAAAGCAATCTCTGACACAAGAAATTACCATTTCACACAGCACTGGTTATACATTGGTAAGCCTAATTAGCATATTGATCACGCCCCTTCTGAAAAAGAAACATAAAGAGGCAGCTCAATTGCAGATATACAGCTCAACCAATTCTGCCCTCACATGTACCCATTTTACTCCTGGGTGGACAGAAGCAATTATTGTCTTGCTGGAGAAAATAAGCCAGGATTCAGGATTCGAACCCACATTGTGACGACTCAGCCATCAGCACACAAATCCAACTCACTAAACATATCGACCACTAAACCGTACTCCACATCCAAACCTTTGATGTTTAAAACAAATTCATACAGGCATTATAGTATGAATAATATTTTGTTTCCTTGTTTCCTTTTTGCGTATTTTTGTAAAAATCCAATCAGCGTTGCGGAAAGCACTTTTCCCACAAGGTATAGTTGTGAGAACGAGGTTTACACCGGGGACGAGGTTGGGAGCGCGATGTTCGTGCTTTCGCTAGTGCTTTAGCAATGTCCGATTTTGAGCTAATTGAATAAATCCAACATGTATAGGCCTGTAAGCAACTACAGGCCCCTAGCTACGAACTGTAAAAGAATAAATCCAACATGTATAATAATAATAATAATAATGTGTGGATTTATATAGCGCACGTATCCACCAACTAAGTGGTGCTCAAGGCGCATTATATTATTATCCCTGCTCATAAGGCTCATAAATCATTCCTGAAACCATCTCAGCTCCCTGGGGAGTATACAGCTCAATTGCTGCCATTTCTAGCGCATATAGAGCAAACCAACTCTGCCTTCACAGGTACCCATTTAACCCCTGGGTGGAGAGAAGCAATTATGATTAAGTGTCTTGCTCAAGGACACAAGTGTCACGGCCGTGATTCGAACCCACATTATGTTGCTAACACCAGAACTTGAATCCGGTAAGCTAGACCGCTCGGCCACGACACCCCATGTATAGGCCTGTAAGCAACTACAGGCCCCTAGCTACGAACTGTAAATGAATAAATCCAACGCGTATAGGCCTGTAAGCAACTACAGGGCCCTAGCTACGAACTGTAAATGAATAAATCCAACGCGCACAGGCCTGTAAGCAACTACAGGGCCCTAGCTACGAACTGTAAATGAATAAATCCAACGCGTATAGGCCTGTAAGCAACTACAGGCCCCTAGCTACGAACTGTAAATGAATAAATCCAACGCGTATAGGCCTGTAAGCAACTACAGGCCCCTAGCTACGAACTGTAAATGAATAAATCCAACGCGTATAGGCCTGTACGCAACTACAGGCCCCTAGCTACGAACTGTAAATGAATAAATCCAACGCGTATAGGCCTGTAAGCAACTACAGGCCCCTAGCTACGAACTGTAAATGAACAAATCCAACGCGTATGGGCCTGTAAGCCACTACAGGCCCCTAGCTACGAACTGTAAATGAACAAATCCAACGCGTATGGGCCTGTAAGCCACTACAGGCCCCTAGCTACGAACTGTAAATGAACAAATCCAACGCGTATGGGCCTGTAAGCCACTACAGGCCCCTAGCTGCGAACTGTAAATGAACAAATCCAACGCGTATGGGCCTGTAAGCAACTACAGGCCCCTAGCTGCGAACTGTAAATGAACAAATCCAACGCGTATGGGCCTGTAAGCAACTACAGGCCCCTAGCTGCGAACTGGGGTCAATTTCACAGAGCTGCTAAGCCGATAATTTTGCTAAGCAACATAAAACAGACTACCAGCCAAAGTACAGTCATTTCATGTGCAATTTACTAAGCTACTAAGCAAATTGTTCTGCTTAGCAGGTCCATGGAATTGACCACAGGAGGTTTTCTGTTGCAGTCGATAATCTGTGATGTTACTTTCAATAGTTTGTTAAATTCTACAGCTCAAAATTAAACAATCGGTTCGTGTTTTATAACATAGCATTGTACTGTCATTGACTTAAACCGGCCGTTGCAAATTGTGCTGCATTTGACAACAAACAAATCGGATGTTTCCGTAGGAGATCATCACGTTTCGGGAAACAGCAATCGTTTGTAAAATTTCGTCACCGTTTTCACGAAGGGCCATTTCTGGAAAAATCTTTTTTTTCTTTCGATATTCCGATTTACTTCATTGACATCCCACAATGTTACAGGGTGTAAAACTCAGTAGGTTTGTAATTACACTAATTGGCCAAGGGACAATTGGGCCACACAGCATCGAGCTTTAAGTAATACCTATATTTTAAACGTACCATGTCACATTCAAGATGCAAAATACTAATAAATCTTGTGCCCTATGTGAAAGAACAGAATTCAAACTTGACGAATGTTTCAACTTTTCAACAACAGGACGATTAATCACAACGTAATTAATAAATTTAAGACAATAACTCCTTTGAGAAAACGCTCAAATCAACACAACTTTCCCAATTGAATCAAGTGGCCACTTGTCCTGCTGAATTCAAACTGACAACCTCTGGATTTCACTGTGAATACCAGCACTACACCAACAGAACAAAACTAAAATCAATCAAAAGTTATTTTACATTTGGTATGAATGAAGCTTACCTTCCTGTGAATATGTGCCCCTGACTGATGTAACCAAAACGAACAAACACAGCAAAATGGCCGGAATTATGCTGACTAGTTGATGCATAGAAGCAACAAATGTGATTGAGATAGATTAGGTCATTATTGTTAGGCCTTTCAGAATACACAAGAACGTACTGGTATCGAAAATGACGCAACAGGGAGTTTAAACGCAATAACACAAACACGTAGGCCTATATGAACGGAGTTTAATCATGTATTTTCAGAGAAAAATAGCATTCACACGGCAGAGGTTATATACGACCAAACAACTGTTGATGCAATTGTATCCCGGAAAAGTGATGTCGCGCATAAATAGGCTCTATACCTCTGTAAACAAAGTAGATGGACGATTTGTTTTGTCAAGCCAAAATTAACAGTGGTCAAATCAATGGTGTTTTTGTGCACAGGGCCAGGGATTAAAGGATCACAGAAATAAAAACCATTATGGCTCTTAATAAATGTGTTTTGCATAATAAAACAAGATATTTGTTAGTTTTCATAATTGAAGTTTGTTCTGTTCATTTTGGAGACTTTTATGCCACTTCACAAGCCCCCACTTTATTGGTAATTGAGTGATGTAATGCATCACGTGATACCGTGACGTCAGTTAAAAAACGATTTCCTAGCAATGCACACAGCTGTTTGGTTGTGTGTATGTGTCCGATGCACCTAAGTCAAAACTCCAATATATGTGTATACATATTTTCATCCTAAATTTCCTCGAAAATATACATCATGCCTAAAGATGTGTCGTAGCAGGCTGTAGTAATACTCCTAGCGAAGATGTAAGCCTCCATAGGTTCCTTAAAGACGAGGCACTGTGAAACATTTGGGCCACAAAGTGCGGTTGACGAGGGCAAAATGGTTCAGGCGGTCTCAGGGCAGGATTAACACCTCTGAGGGCCCCTGGGCACCTGAAACTCCAAGGGCCCCCCCACGGGCACGGGTCGTTCGCGTGCGGCCGCGAAGCGGCCGTGCGCAAAATTTTGAGTTTTTTTTTTCATTTTCCTCTAAATATTCACAATTTGGTGATTGTCAATATTAGATAAATAAAATAAATTAGATAAAAACATTTTTGGGAAAAAAAAATTTTGGAAAAAAAGTTTTTTGGAAATTTTTTTTTTTCAATTTTTTTTTTCGACCACCATGGAGGGCCCCCTGATGCCCAGGGGCCCCTGGGCACGTGCCCAAAGTGCCCATATGGTAGATCCGGCCCTGGGCGGTCTCCAACCAGCGTGATATGTAGCGATCATTTTACTGCTGAAGACTTCAAACCTTCATGGGGAATTTGGGATGTCAAAGGCACCCAGACTCAAGAAAACTCAAGAAATCATTTAAACGACAAGCCAAACGTGAGAACAGACAAGTAACTAGCGTTAAGTCAGATCCGACATGTCCGATCTACATATATGTACTGTGTGCACCACCATGTTAGGTGTTGGACATCGTTAACAATAAATATACAGCGTAATTCACAAATCATACATGATGAAAAATACGCTATAACGTTAGACTAAAATAACCAACAGTGTTTTTTTTTTTTTTTGGCAACCTTCTGATTGTGATATTTTCGATCTTTTCAACCGAGTTTGGGTCACTAAATGATCGATTACTTCACAAAGATAGCAGTTTGGTGAACGAAAATTACATATTAGATAGTTTATTAGTTACTATAAGTAACTCGCTAAAAATCAGTGAGCTATTTTCTTTATCCTTAAAAATACCATATTTTAGTATCTCCATGGCATTTTAATACGTCTCTATTTCTGAGGTCCTTTAAAGGATGAAGGCAATGAGGAGCAGTATAAATGCCACTGTACATTCTCCTATAGTATATGCATTCGTATTATAAAAACGAATGTTGGACTCTGTATATTTTCCTTGAAACAAAAATCATCTACAGCCGTAAGCTACTATGATACAGAAAGGCTTTGCTCCTAAATTAATTTTGTAATTTTTTCAAAACAAGTTGATTTTTAAATGTGACCTAACTATGATGCCATTCGATAATGTAGTTGAATTAATTATAAAAGTACTTTTTTACTTCAGCTAATATATAGACCATGTGACTTGTTTACACTTTCCGTGACCTAGACTACTAGGGTGATTTTCTGGGCAAAAGTGTATGCGTTGGCATGGCTAGACTGCATATTGCCATCAGTCACGGATCACAATATTGTTTTCTGCAGTAAAGCATTGCAATCATTCTTACAGATGATGAGACCAATGACATCACAATGTTTACAAAAGCGCCCCAAAGGTCAAACTACGCCGGGCACAAAATGTACACTATAGCTGCATGGTCTATGACAAGAAACCATCAAATCTGCTATTTTGAGATATCAGCAAAACAATCATTAATTAAATTGATTTGTTAATAAGGCACTAACATTTATGTGATATAAGTTTTGTGAAAAACCTGAAATAGGCCTAAACGTTTTCAGCCTCCGTAGGCCTGTTGCACATTCTTGTCTACGTACTACCATACGATGCATGTTAGTTGCATATGATGCAACTTCTTACGAAGAGGATACCCATTGATCTTAATTATTATTTAGTTGGTAAGTGTGACGTAATTCCAATATAAACCACGCCCACTTCGCACGTGCTGGCCGAAGAAGTCGATTACAAGAAATCAATAACTTACGTGTGCCAGCTTGCTGTGACCCACGGTATCCTGTTGGTACGGTAAGTGTGACCGTTGTGACGTAATTCCAACATAAACCACGCCCACTTCGTACTGATGGCTCCATGCGTTCATCAAAAGCCCATTGGGAATGCATTGACCACACTTTTCTTTAAGAATTTACGGAAGAAATGAGAAAGCTCGGGACTTGCCTTTAATGTATGTGTTGTAAAGATCGAAAATCTTATTGAACATTAAAATCAAGGAATTTAGGTTAAAATACAAATTACACACTACGGAATGCTAGCTTTAAACCAGAAGTAGTAAATGGAATGCGTATGGACACACAGGGTCGAATGTTTTGCTTACTGTTTCATAGCGCTGTTAACCGTTAAGCATAAAGAAAGGTACGCTAACTTGCTGGCCGTTATTGCTAGCAAATAATTATGTGATGCAACAATACAAACGATGCAACAATACGAATCCATGATGAACGTTTACGCGCCGCTCTCTATTTTCTTGCTACCTGTGTGAAATACGCTTATGCTTAAGTCTGCTATAGTTAGCACGAATAATTTGCTTACGTAAGCAGCGCTATGGAATTGGGCCCTGTTCGTAAGTCGATACGTAATAATAAATAAATAATAATAATAAAAAAAGGCATTTAATATAGCGCCTTATCAAAAAATGGCCAAAGCGCTTTACAAAACATACGCTACCAACTTAAAGTAAAATACAATCTTACACTACTGCAATACCCTACAATCTTACAAATACAACAAACAAAACAAAGAAAAAAAACCACCAAAACAAAGCACGAGGCAATCGTAAGGCGGGGAAACCTACATTTTTGGAAACAGATGAAATTTGAGGGCCTTCTTAAAACGTTGAGTCGTGGTACATTGGCGAACAGAGGCAGGTAGAGAGTTCCAGAGGCGGGGAGCGGCTGCATAGAAACCCTTATCTCCAACAGTGCGCTTGGTTCGGGGAATGTTGAGAAGAAGTGTATCGTCACCTGACCTTAAATTGGATCTACTCGGGATGTACTGAGTGAGAAATTCGGCCAGATAAGATGGAAGTAGTCCATGGAAACTTTTAAAGGTGAGTAACATAAGTTTAAAGATTACCCGAGCGTCAACTGGTAACCAGTGGAGCTCTCTAAGGAGTGGTGCAGATGGTTCTCTTCTATCAGATCTAAAGACAATTCTAGCTGGCCTGTTTTGCAAAGTTTGTAACTTTTTACGATCTTTTGCTGATATACCATAGAGTAAAGAATTTGCATAATCTAAGCGAGATAAAAATCAGTGACCGGACGAGGTGATGGCAGCTGTCAACGGTAATATAGCGACGTATTCTGTAAATATTTCGGAGGTGGAAATTGACTGTTTTGATGGTTAATTTTACGTGCTCAGTCACACATTCTTTTCGCTACTTCCGGTCAATGTATTTGCAATGGGCTTCTGATGATCGTTGGAGTCAGCTGTACGAAGTGGGCGTGGTTTATGTTGGAATTACGTCACAACGGTCACACTTACCAACAGGATACCGTGGTATAGATCACAGCAGGCTGGCACACGTAAGTAATAGATTTCTGGTAATAGACTTTGGCTTATATTAAAGTCCCAATATGCCATATTTGGTACAAAGATTATATGCATTCAGACAAGATTACCTTCCAGGTCAAAAAGAGATTACAACCTAACCATACACAATTACAACCTTTATTACCATCCAATTTTTGAATTGTATTTTGTTTAATTGTTGTTGTCTGGCAGCTTTAGGCTTACTTACCTTCTATGATTTGGACATCTCGTATCTGATGAATTATCTTGGTTCTGCACTTTGCACTGATATATACCATTATCATCACGTACAAGACTGCTGACATTCAGAAAGCTTGTCCGTTCAAGATCTCCATCAGATGTCTCCGTTATTGTATACTTGGTATCATTCACGATAGGAATTTGATCCGAGCCAAAGTACCACATAATAGTAGAGACATTTTGGACATATACCTTGCAGTAAATTTGAACAGTTTCGTCTAGTCTCCCCACCACAGGATCAGACACTGACATGATTCTCCCATGGACTGTTATGGAAAAGGAAAAAAAGGAAATACACATTTTTAAATTCTTTTTCAATATGTGACATTTTTCGAGAGGTGGCGTATATAATTTTATTTTCTAATATTCAAACATAGCTGGAAAATTACCAAATACAGTTGCTTCTTCAATCTTGACAACTTGAAATATTATGTAAGTTAGGGGGAGAAAAATATAGATAAATACATTTATATGTTTTTTTCCCGATATCTGACCTTTTATGTGACCAACGGTGGCTAATTTAGTAAAGATTTTCTTTTGAATTTAATGCCAAATCTACAAATATAGGAAAATGAACAAGTACATCAATAAATTCACTAACCTATATAAGTACATCAATTGATTCACAAATCTTTAACCACTTGAAATAGTATGGATATAATGTTTATTGGTCAGTTTAACACCTACATTAAAAGTAATCCTTTTCAAACATGTCAATGGACACCTTTTAGCGGTTGAATCCAGGACATAGACTTGTAACTCCGCTAAATTGTTATCAGATTTGAGGCTTTGCATGGTGGAATATCGATATCGTTTCGGTTTGCGGTAACACCATGTGTTTATCTCAACTATCGCGAAGCTGAGGTACAAGTTCTGAAAAGAATCTTATCGCATTTCAACTCGTATTTCAACCTTCGTTAAGTGAGAAAGGTTCAAGGGAGAACCAATGTCGGGCAACTCGTTTTTCTCTACTGTCGCTAAGCAACGAATAACGACCGTGAGGTCACATGAAACAAATATACAATGACCCAACGGGTTGTGCAATATTTAGTCGACCATACATGGATGACTAAACCGGTGTGTGCATGGTTTGGTCAGAGCCTAGGGGTTCCCCATGAAGACCGAAAACCAAAAAGGCTCTAATTTTCGTCAGGAGAATGTAGGTTTGGAGATGCAGCTCCTTAATTGCTGGGATTATGTGTAGAATAGGAAGTGTTCCGATTGGTACCACTGTTGTGTGATTTGTAGTGATTGGCTGCCACCGTGGAATTGTGCTTGTTGTGTGGGTTGTCTGCTGTGTGTGAGTTGCCTGCTCGCTGAGGCATGTCAGCTGACTGTGCGGTGTGAGTGTTGATGGATGGTAGGATTGAATGCCAAATGCTGCTGATGAAAAAGCTCATAATGACAGTGTCATGTTTATGGATCTCAGAAGCCTCTCTGATACGACGGGTGTACCAGTGCTTCTCCGGGGGCTATGATCTCTGCCTTCTGCCAGTCAATAAAATGGTCCAAATCGGTGGAGTGTGTGATGATCGCAGATTTGTCACATTCCCCTCTGCGGCCGTGGGCCTTGTGTTCATTGAGCCTGGTCGCAAGGTCTCTGCCGGTCTCACCAATGTACACTTTACCACAAGTGCAATGAATTCGGTAATCCCAGCTTGACGGCTGGGATAATGTATGTCCTTGTGGGTGTGTAACTTCGTTTCCAACTTGCGAGTCCGGTAGTAGACTTTAATGTCAGCTTCCCTCAGAATACGCTGGATTTTGTGTGAAATATGGCCAATGTACGGTAGGACGGCAATAGGTTTGTCGGTTGCGTCAGAGGATCGTGGAGCGTTTTTATTCGGGAGGAACATCAGGTCTGTACCCAATGTCTCTTAACACGGCGTTAAGATGTTTCAACTCCGATGGCAAGTGCTCTTTATCACTGATAGTGTGCCCTTCGAAGTAGGGTGCGATTCACAGAGGATTTCACGGATGGTGGGTGGAACGACCGGGCATTTAGGTAGCGGTCTCTGTGTGTAGGTTTTCTGTAAACCGAACGCCAAGTGAGCCATTAACCCGTTTAGAAATGAGTACATCAAGGACAGGCAACGAGTCGGATGACTCAGTTTCCATGGTGAATTGAATGCTCGGATGTTGTTGGTTGAGGTGACCGAGGAAGTCACTCAGTTTTTCGGAACCGTGAAAGTATCATAGTTTCGGTTGGTATCGTGCTGTCTCGAGGGCTTTCTGTTCGAAATCTTCCATGAGGATGCTGGCTAGGACCGGGGATATTGGGGATCCCATTGGAGTGCCCAAAGACTGCTGATAGTAAGCCTCTCTCCATTGGAAGTATGTGGACTTGACACATGTCGAAAATAGATCAACGATTTGATCTGGCGTTAGGCTGGTTCGTTCCGGGAGCGTGCTGTCATGTTCAAGTATTTTGGTCATATGAGCACCACTGGTGTACTATTTAACGTACCAGTTTTTGCACTGTAAGTAATGGACGTAATGGGTCAGACATAATGGGCCCAGACATAATGGGCCCACAAACGTAATGGGTCGGACATAATGGGCCCGTGGACGTAATGTGTCAGACGTAATGGGCCCGTGGACGTAATGGGCCCGCGGACGTAATGGGTCGGACGTAATGGACCCAAATCGGTTCGCAGACATAATGGTACTTGCGGACATTATGGTTCGGAACAAACGTCATTTGATTGTTTTGTTTTTTGTTTTAATTTAATTGATGTTTTGTGAATACCATATATACAGAAGACAAAAATATTCATATAAACATTTACACCGTTTGCCTGCCATTAATTCGCCCTGGTACTCTTAAGGAAACTCCCTTTGAAAACATGTGACATGGGTCCAGGGGCTTCAATGATTTACTTTCCTCTCATGCAGCTCTATGAAATTGCGGGTTCCGGGTTTATTATAGCATATTTTTACAGCCTATGAGTTCTACACGCAACGATGGAACCAAACTGAATACAAAAATAAAATATGACAGATTAAATGTTTCCATTGAAACAGCAGATATAGTACTAACACCTAGACTAGAGTGATCTAAAATGCTATATACAATTTTAGATTGCTAGACATTTGACTCACAGTATTTACGTTCATTGAATGAAACACTTTGTACACATAAAATACCCTTACCTCGGAGACATATGCATTTTCAATTTAAATTCAACTTCACCTAGAGCATGCGCGTACATGGAAGCATGTTACTGGTAATCATATATTATGTTTCTTAGAGCATGCGCATAACTGCAAGCATGTTGCTGATAATCATATATTTATTATGTTTCTTAGAGCATGCGCGTACATGCAAGTATGTTGCTGATAATCATATATTATGTTTCTTAGAGCATGCGCGTACATGCAAGCATGTTACTGGTAATCATATATTATGTTTCTTAGAGCATGCGCATAACGGCAAGCATGTTGCTGATAATCATATATTATGTTTCTTAGAGCATGCGCATAAATGCAAGCATGTTGCTGATTATTATGTTTCTTAGAGCATGCGCGTACATGCAAGCATGTTGCTGATAATCGATATTATGTTTCTTAGAGCATGCGCATAACTGCAAGCATGTTGCTGATAATGAATTATTTAAGGTGTAGGCTTAAGTTAAGGTATAGCAATGTCTCGCTCGTGTTTTACCATCAATTTATTTATCAATTTGGACAGTTAGTTATACGAATTCATCATGCATCGCTTGCGACAACATCGCAATTTTTGAGCTCCGTGACTTGTTCACGTTTTTAACCATTTTATTCTTTTAATTTCTGCCGTTCGGCTTAACTTTTGTGATTTTGGTGTTTTTTAACCTTTTTAGCATCTACCGAACTGTGAATCTTGTAATTCTTTTTACGATTTTAATATGCAATTTGAGTTAATTTTTTCCTGGTGTTCCCGCGTTTTCGGCGGCCATTTTTAAAACTACATGTACATACATAGGCAGGCATATAACTCGGTGTTTGCTATTTTAAGTCACGTATCTACAATTAAGTTCTCAACATTGTGTGCTTGGCAACTGACTGCGGACCTTGGAGTGAATTATCTACACACACTATGGGCCACTTCCAGACCCCTTGCTTGACATTTTTTGCTGCCATATTGTGCCTCGGAGTGCGTCTGCTTCATGTGGATCAAGTGAGGATTATTGAACATAGTCACACATGTAGTTTGGACCACTGGACTGCACCAATTAACATTCTACTCAACATTGAAGACTGCCCGGTGAGTTTGTTCCATGTCTCTCTTCATATCACAAACAATCATCACCATTCAAAACGCTTGAAAGACTTGAACAATAAATCTAGATTATCTTTGTTACTTATGCTTGCTGGGGATGTTAATCCAAATCCAGGACCACAACAACTGAAATACCCCTGTCAAATTTGTAACACAGCTGCCAGATGGGGACAAGAGTGTATTGAATGTGAAAACTGCAACAACTGGTTTCATAGATTTTGCTTGGGCATGAGTGGCGAGGTGTATACTGCTCTAGCAAACCATGCATCTCTTGGCTTTGTGTGGATTGTGGATTACCAAATTTCCACTCTTCACTTTTTATGAACGTAAATGATATAACAACTGAAAATGGTTTCGGCGTGCTTTCTGACCTTAGTGACGATGCTATTGATAGTTTACCACCGGATGCAAATTTTGAAAATTTTGATGGTCCAATCAAGACATCCAGCCCTATTAGGAATGGACGTATTGAAACTGAGAAACGATGCAAGTCTAAAACCCGCAAATCCAAACCAAAGACTCGTTCACTTAAAATACTCAATGTTAACTGTCAGAGTGTGCGAGCGAAACTTGCTGGCTTTCAGTACCTTCTTCAAGAGGATGACCCAGATGTAGTTGTGGGTACTGAATCATGGCTTCATTGTGATATTACCTCTGGGGAAGTTTTCCCACCACACTTTAATGTCTTTCGCAAGGATAGAGAAAGTCAGAGTGACAGCCATGGGGGTGTGTTTATAGCAGTGAAAAATGATCTTATTGCCCAAGATGAACATGATTTGGATCAAGTGAACTGTGAACTAAAGTGGATTAGTATCCATAAGCGGCATAGCCCCAGTATACATAGGGCATTCTACCGTTCGCAGAAAACAGATTCTGATTATGTGCGTCTAGTGGAAAGCTCGCTTGAAAATATTCCCAAGCGGGCATCTGTCTGGATTTTGGGGGACTTTAACATGCCAGATATCGACTGGGAGTCAAATTCCTTTAAACCTTGTGGCCGTTATCCAGGACCTAGTAAAACCATGTTAGATATTGCTTTAGACTACAATCTACAGCAAGTTGTTTTGAAACCAACAAGGGAAAACAGTACTTTGGATTTGTGCTTTACAAATAACCCTGCTTTCGTCAACAGTGTTGAAATTAAACCTGGTATTAGTGATCACGACGTAGCACCAAGAATATATCCGCAGTATTGGCGATAGTCTCCAGACCGAAAACACCAAACCTTTTTGGAATTACGTAAAAGCACTGCGTCGAGATGTCTTCGGTGTTTCTCCTCTGTCTTCCATGGGACGTATAGTATCCAGTGCTAAAGAAAAGGCCGAGGCTCTCAATACACATTTTTGCTCGGTATTCACCAGAGAAGACCTCTCCTCTATACCTAGTTTAGGAAAAGTACCGTTCCTGACATGCCAGATATTTGTATTACTACAACAGGGGTTGAAAAGTTGCTTCAAAACCTCAAAGTTAATAAAGCATCTGGGCCTGACGGCATTCCTGCTAGAATCTTAAAGGAATGTGCCGCAAGTGTAGCACCCATACTTCAGAAGATTTACCAGAAATCCATTTCATCAGGAACCTTACCTCAGGACTGGATAAATGCCAACGTCTCTCCAATTTTAAAAAAAGGGGACAGGTCACTTCCAAGTAATTATCGTCCAGTATCTCTAACACGCATTGCGTGTAAACAGCTTGAACACATAATTCACAGTAATATCATGAGTCACCTGGAAAAGTATTCCTTGCTTTGTGACAGACAACATGGATTCAGAAGCGGTAGATCCTGCGAAACTCAACTTGCTGGTTTGGTGAATGATTTGGCAGAGATCCTTGGTAGTCGTGGCCGTGCTGATCCCTGCATAATGGATTTCAGCAAAGCTTTCGATATGGTCCCGCATCAACGCCTTTTTGCAAAAATAGATAATCTTGGCATAAGAGGCAATAGCAAATCATGGATCGCAGGCTTCTTAACCAATCGTCAACAAAGAGTCATCATTGATGGACAGTCATCCTCAAGTTCACCGGTGATCTCCGGCGTGCCCCAGGGATTGTTCTAGGCCCCTTGTTATTCTTGGTATATATCAACGATCTTCCTGACTGGGTGACATCAGATGTTAGGCTATTTGCAGATGACTTGATACTCTACAGACACATAAATTCCCCAAGGACTGTGACATTCTACAAAAGACATTAGCTCACTTTGTAACTGGGAGGCAACTTGGCAAATGAAAGTTAATGTTTCAAAGTGTTTCATTTGCATGTAACTCACAAGAAGAACTTCACCCTCATCAGTATTATATGGGAAATTCTGTTATTCAAAGTTTGAACATTATCCTTATTTGGGTGTGGAGTTGGCTGGAAATTTATCGTGGGCAAAACACATCAATCAAACTGTAAATAGAGCGAATAGTATTCTGGGATTGCTGAAAAGGAACCTGTGGAACTGTTCCACTCGTACGAAGGAGATTACGTATAAAACACTGGTTAGACCAAGGCTGGAATACTGTGGCCCAATTTGGGACCCCTATCAAAAAGTTTACCAGGAAAGCTTAGAAAAAGTCCAGAGGAGGGCTGCTAGGTTTGTGACTAATGACTACAGACGCACTAGCAGTGTTACAGACATGCTTCATGATCTGAATTGGGAAACACTTAAAGACAGAAGGGAGAAAGCTCGCCTCACAATACTTTTCAAGGAGACCCACCAAATTACCCCATCAAATATAAGTCACCATCTTCTGAAAAATAACCCAATTAAGCCCGCAACTCGTCAAGCACATGATCTGAATTATATCGTTATTCGGCCAAACAAAGACTGCTATCGTTATTCACTATACCCCCGGACTATCCCGACATGGAATGCTCTACCCTCCAGCACCAAAACAGCAACTGATGTGGCTTCTTTTAAGATCTTGATCAACGGCAGTGTAAAAAAAGATTTGACAGGTTAAACGCGATGCATGATGGTCTGCACGTTGATAGCCACTAGGCGTTTTGTGCAGTACAAGACAAGACAAGACAAGACGAATGTCATCAATATTACACACAGACTATACACACGATGAATGCAAGGAATAATTTGTCATCTTCCCTCATATACATGCAGAAATTTACACATCAAGTCGATTCTCATTAATACGAGCTGGTTTAGACGAGGTTGTTTCTTGTCCCGAGCTATGTTTCTGTGGGTCAAAATGGTGGTTTGGACAAGGTCGAAAATGCGAGATTCCTGATTAGCCCTTTCAATACCGAGCTATATTTGATCAGTCATGCCTTGTTGCTACCGGTTTTTGCATAGCATGTTCAGTTCTTTACCAGAGACTTTTTAACAACTTTCAGTGTATAGCGCCCTCACTCAACAACATCATGAAAGGCCACTCTTGCAATGACAACAAATAACTCCACAAGTTATGACAAGAAAATATTGACCAATAAAACAAATGCTTGTTTTGTTTATGGGTGGTTCATAAACCCCAACGTAATAGGTGATATATTTTAGGTTTAGGTGAAAGGAATGTTGCGGTAATTGCACAAAATTGATTTTACTGTAGCAGTAGTCAAGTTTAAATGAAGGTTGCTCACATACCCACCCCCACCCATTTCAAGATTGCTTACCACCAACCTATTTCTTCCCCATTTCAATGTTGTGTTGCTGGTGTGCGCACTGTCACTTCAACATTGGAAATGGAGGGGAGACGGAAGGACCACAATCAAAAATGTTTATCACACTGTGAAACTTCTCAAAGCATGGCAGAACACACATTGGCTTTTGACACTGTTTACAAATCATACGAGTTTGTTTCCGCTTGGCTTTAGTGCTGCAAATGACACAGTTGCATTTTGCTGGGTGAGCAACATTGGGAAATGGGGAGGGGGGACACCTAGAACACAATCCAAACTATATTGGGTAAATGTTTATCACACACTGTGAAACTTCTCAAAAGCATGGCAGAACACACATTGGCTTTTGACACTGTTTACAAATCATACGAGTTTGTTTCCGCTTGGCTTTAGTGCTGCAAATGACACAGTTGCATTTTTTGCTGGGTGAGCAACATTGAAATGGGGAGGCCACCGAGAACACAAATCCAAACTATATTGGTAAATGTTTTTCACACACTGTGAAACTTCTCAAAGCATGGCAGAACACACCTTGGCTTTTGACACTGTTTACAAATCATACGAGTTTGTTTCCGCTTGGCTTTAGGTGCTGCAAATGACACAGTTTCATTTTTGCTGGGTGAGCAACATTGAAATGGAGGACACCTAGAACACAATCCAAACTATATTGGATAATGTTTATCACACTGTGAAACTTCTCAAAGCATGGCAGAACACACATTGGCTTTTGACACTGTTTACAAATCATACGAGTTTGTTTCCGCTTGGCTTTAGTGCTGCAAATGACACAGTTGCATTTTTTGCTGGGTGAGCAACATTGAAATGGGGGGGGGGGACACAAGAACACAAACCAAACTAAATTGGGTAAATGTTTATCACACACTGTGAAACTTATAAAAGCATGGCAGAACACACATTGGCTTTTGACACTGCTTTACAAATCATACGAGTTTGTTTCGCTTGGCTTTTAGTGCTGCAAATGACACAGTTTCATTTTTTGCTGGGGGAGCACCATTGGAAATGGGGGGACACCTAGAACACAATCCAAACTACATTGGGTAAATGTTTTATCACACACTGTGAAACTTCTCAAAGCATGGCAGAACACACATTGGCTTTTGACACTGTTTACAAATCATACGAGTTTGTTTTCGCTTGGCTTTTGTGCTGCAAATGACACAGTTGCATTTTTTGCTGGGTGAGCAACATTGAAATGGGGGGGGGGGACACCTAGAACACAATCCAAACTACATTGGGTAAATGTTTATCACACACTGTGAAACTTCTCAAAGCATGGCAGAACACACATTGGCTTTTGACACTGTTTACAAATCATACGAGTTTGTTTCCGCTTGGCTTTTGTGCTGCAAACGACACAGTTGCGCCTTTTGCTGGGCTCACTTCTCCCGGGATAATGTCTACTCGAAAGACACGATGGCTCATTGGTGTGCTTTGCTCGGTTGTGCTTCCAGGTGGAAAGAAGTTCATTGACCACTCCCGGGATAATGTCTACTCAAAAGACACGATGGCTCATTGGTGTGCTTTGCTCGGTTGTGCTTCCAGGTGGAAAGAAGTTCATTGACCACCTTCACGCGGAAATCCAAGCTCGTCAAGTGCTGGTTTGTAGGAATTCGGTTGTAGACGACAGTAGCGTTCACCAAACAGATGTCAAGAATGGCCACGAAAATTCTTTTCCACCATTTCAGCGATCTATGGTGGTGTGTATAATACTGACACAGTTGCGATGCTAGATCACTTCCACCCATGTATTTATTATAATCACTGACGAGAACAGGTTTTTTGATTGTACGAAGTCCAGTGGAACTGTATTTGCTGCGAATTTCTTTAGTGTCCATACTGCAGTCACCATAATTAGTCAGAAGAGTTACACGCTTTGCATCCTGCCAAACAACACATAGTTGCCCTGCTTTTGTGTAAAAAGTGCGGTCATCGCCTTTTTTCATGCGGAACTTCTTTGGGTTTGCACTCCGGAATCCTTTGGTGGTGTATCGTACTGTTCCACGAGCTCCAAACCCTAGCTGTGACAACTTGGGACGAGAGCCAGGCTGGTGTACCAATTGTCCATGAAAACATAATGTCGCTTATGTTCGAGTCCTTGCAGTAGTTCGATGACTATTTTGCCAGATGCTGAAAGGTTAGATGGATGGTTTGCTGCTGCATAAGCAATTGAGGATGTCTGGAATTGGTGATGTGGGCTCTGAACCAGTGAACACCTTCCACGCACATGTGTACCCGGTTTCAGACTCGTTCAATGAAAAACATTTCAATCCAAACTTGGCAGACTTGCGTGGCATGTACTGTTTAAAACCGATTCGGCCTTTAAACTTTATCATAGTCTCATCTGGCGAGAGGTTTCGTCCGGGTTTATATATGCGACAAAACAATGGTAGTACAATGTGAAGCAGCGGGCGAACTTTAGACAGTTTGTCACGGGGAGAGTCATCATCCATTTCAGCTCTGTTGTTGGCAACGTGGAAAAATCTCAGGAGTGCGTCAAATCGGTTGCGAGACATAGTTGATGAGTACACAGGACTTCGCAGAACTTCACACCTGGACCAGTGCATGGCGTAGCGTGGCCTTTTGTTGATGCCCATACACAGAAGCAAGGCCACAAATGCCATCATCTCAGGGATATCCGTTGGAGTCCAGGCATGCTGATGATTGGCTGCATCTGCACCCAGCGTTTGGTCAGCATAGCGATTGGTCTCTGTCACCATCAACTTCCAGACTGCCTGACAGAAGAACAGTTGAAAGATCTGCCCAGGCGAGAGGTTACTGAAATCTTCAGTACATCCAGTCTCTTCAGTAAAGTTCATAGGGGTCGCTTCGTATAGGAGGAGTTTGCTTATGCCATCCAGACCTGGAAGTATGAGTATTAAGAAACTTATGTATGATGGTGCTATATGGAATTAAGGCACATTTTCTTGATGATACCATAATACAACATTAGCCTTTTTCAGATATGGCTGACACAATAGGAGGAGTAGTATGTTAAATGCTGTATGGGGGACAAACTAAATCATCATAAAAGCCACTCGCAAGGCACAGTTACTCTATTCTTTATTTCATATTTTGTCGCCATCTTTATTATACTCAGAGATAATCTTATTTAGTTTTTTCATTTTTATATGTCCACTTTTGTATTTTCTATGACGTCACAAATTCTTTATGATGTCATACCTCATTTAAATAATTGGGCATCTTTACACGTCTCCCGATTCTTTTCTCAGTTTTATACATTTGTCCCCATACGGCATTTAACATACTACTGGAGGGCACTGTATGCATTTGGGTGTAATGAGCTTTGGCGGTTATTTACTTTTTTGGCAATGCTCAGCAAAACCATCATCGGAAATTTATGCATAGTCCCACTTTTTCTTGAAAATGACAGCACACCAGGTGCTTGCAATTTGTATGACCTTCCTGTGTTATCTAATCATACACTCGATATGGTTAGATGGGGATGCAGGTCAACCCTGTCCAAGGTCAACTCTGTCCAGATGGTACAATGCAAGCCAATTAAAGTAAATATAGGCTGTATTCTTGGTCGAAGAGGGTGCTGTAACGTTTTTGGGCACGAACACTAACATCAGCCGAGTTGGACCGGAGTTGACCTGGGACAGAGTTGACTAGAACCTAGATGGCACTGAAATGTTAAATGCTCTTTTGATAGATCAAAAGATGATGCAACTTGCTAGAGGATGCCAATTGCTCTACGGTAGAGCAAGTGACATCCTCATCATTCATTCACTTTGATATGGTGCAAGAAGTTCACAAGTTAGGCCGACTCTGCATTTATACTGCACACTTTTTGGGACAAACTTTGTGATTTTATTCATGTCTTTTTCTTGCATCTAGTAAAAATCAGATTAATTCAAATATGCTATTATGAATTTCGTTAGAAAGGCAATTGGTAAAACCTAGATTCCCCGGATCTAATGTCAACGTAAGTCGGACCTTACTAGATCCATCCTACATAAAAAGAAGCCCATTTCACCTGCAATATTTGGCAAATTAAGTTAATTACATTCAAACGTAAGATAATTCTTGAAATTACTTGAACAGTTAATATTCTTTGAAATGCCATTCCATCCATCATTCCTTTGAAAGAAAAACATTTTCTTCTGAGGATCCAGGAAAGTCTGACTAGGTCTGAAGGATCCGACTTTCAGTTTCACCAACACCCCTTTAGAAAAAACATAAAAGTAGGCCTAGGGCCTACATTCAGAAAGTATGCAAAACATGTTTGGCTCTTTCTAATCAGTAACGTTAGCCAATTGGAACAGTTATGTGAAAGTTTTTCAGCTACGTCTTAAGGCTACCTGAAGTTCTGCTTATTTGATGACCTTGGTGGGTGTGTGACAAACTCTTCTTCACTTTCTTCTGATGTGGATGAGAGGACTGGTCATCGGATATTTCTGAACCACTATCCGCGAATATTTCGTCAATAATTTCAGCGTCATCCATGGCTGCGGTCGACTGTCAGCTGTAAAAACAGCTAAGTGAGCGTCGGCGGCCACGCAAAAAGCTAAAGCTTTATATAGAGACGCGAAAATCATTCATACTGACGCGCGCATTGTCCTGCGATTGATTAATCATGCCAACGTCAAGTGAGGCGCTATTTACATTTCAGTTACAGGTTTCGGCGTTAATGCCGGAGAGGAGCCTTGGGAACAAAAGAGTAGTGAATTCCCGTGACATAGCGTCCCTTTGGTAAAGAACGTACATTCCACATTGAGCACAGGTGGCACGTTTGGGGTTGAAAGGGTTAGTGACCAACAACTTACCACCAGCAAGTCCGCTTTAACGTTATACCTGCGTGGATCATCAGCAAATTTGACAGATCTGTTTGTGAGTTTCTGGTCTTTAGTAGTCATTTATTTACCTCGGGAATTCCCTTTAATTTTAGGTACGTGTTGTAAAGACTCAAATCTTATTGAAAATCAAGGAATTTACGTTAAAATACAAATTACACACTACGGAATACTAGCTTGAATCCAGAAGTAGTAAAAGGAATGCGTATGGACACACATGGCGAATATTTTGCTTATACTGTTTCATAGTGTTGTTAACCGTTAACTATACAGAAAGGTACGCTTGTTCCGGACCATAATGTCCGGCAAGTAATATCATGTCCGCAAACTGATGGGCCCATTATGTCCAACTCATTATTGCGAAAATGTAGTAGATATTCAACATAAAATGGTGATCTTGTAGTTTTGAATGCCTATAAACGAAATAGAATGAAAAGAAAGAAATCATGTGCACGAAAACGAAATTGAATGCAATAATATCGAAAGAGAAACCTTAGTTGGATTGAATTATCAAAATCGAGTGAATTTGAAAGCGTGTTGATGAAATTGAATGATTTTTGTTGCAATTGGCCGGGAAACGTATATTATAGCATACCTTTACAGCCTATAAGTTCTACACGCAACGATGGCCAAATTCTGAATTCAGTCGGTCTGATACGGATGTAACGTACTTGAATTGGAGGGTTGAACATGTTGGTGACCGGAGTGCTCGCGTCGTTATTACCAGTGAATAACTGTGAATAATAAAATAAATAGAGGTGAATTATGCAGGCAATGTGAACCAAAAACCAAAAACAAAAACAAAAACATAGTTTTCAAGAAAACTGTGAAGAATATAAATTCAGACATTATATTAGACAACCAAATTAAACAGGCCATGTAAACAAAAACATTTAACCTAAAAAAAAACACAGAAAATCAGGATTAGGTAGGTTTTATTTTTCCCCTTTTCTCATCAATAAAAACCTTTCTCTCTTTGCAATGTCGTTTGGGAAAACGGTCAGTCGGGGAATATTTTCCTTTCCAATCCTTTTCATTTTTAGACCATTTGCTGGATTTTCTTTTTGAAACGTACATTTATTTCAATCCGCTTAATTTTTATGAAATATATCATAAACCCACAATTATGAAAAACTCATCACAATAGGTACTCTCACGTTCTGTGAAAACTATTGTTTTTGTTTGTCTTTACGTTTTTCAAAAACTGAAGCCAACATATTTTGTTCGACATAGCAATTTTTGTTTTCGTTATTAAGTTGAAAGCACTTCATACGAAAACATTTCTCATGATGATTGATACTTGTACCAACATTACACAACGTAAGCTTATTAAATTGTTAATTTGATATTGTGGTAATTACCAATGGTTGTATTGAATCATGTCAGGTCCAACTAAGTAGATCGGTGAGGACGATCACCAGCTGTTGTAACATGGCCTTACTGCTGTGTTTCAAACCAACTCGGCTCTTCTCAGAGCTACATCACTTCTTCCAAGAAGAGATCATTACATACGGTGTCACCGAGTAACCATCGTTGCATGTCATTCACAGAAGACATGACCCAGAGAGGGGATCTGGTGTTTAATTTTCCCGCAAATAAAGAAACTTCAACCACACACACTGGTGATCATCGTTTGAAGAGATATTCTAACTTTTTATGACTTGGATTAGACACCATATGATACCGACCTAAAATAACATTTGACTAAAAAACAAAAACAAAACAAAACTTATGGCTGAAAATGCACCTGCTCTTCGCGGCTTTTTCAGCCAATTCGATCATGTCAAATCGTTATGTAACGCGCGTCCGTTAGGGTAGCTGCATAATGTGTTTTACGCGTTTTGTATAGTTGGCACATGAAGATTTTTCCTGATGGAACATTTCAAATAAATTGTGTCTTGGATTTTTGGTCCTTGATGATTGACAGACGGTCTACATAGACCAGAACCAAGCTGATACTTGTGTGTTGTTGGAGGCTGAATTCAGAATTCTGAATTTCTGAATTTCATCAAAAAATACGCTTGCTTGACCCGACGAAGGTTGGGTTGCTTCGTACCGTGCCACCGCAACTCGGTCCCACAACTTCAAAGCTGACAGATTGGTTTAGAATATGCAGCGCTCATTTTCCAATACTACAAGAAGTGTAAAGTTGTAGCACTACAAGCTGACTTCACTGGCGTCCAGAATTACTGGAGTTTTGATGTGTCACTTGAAATTCCAAAATCCTCAGGACATAACATATGTTCCTTGGCCTTGCTTTACTTGAACATGAATACGACCAACAGTCCAATGCTGTCGTTACGACCGATCGTATGTGGTACATGCCTTGCGTGGATCCTGGTCTAGGCCGCCATGGTCATGTCACTAAGTTTACGTTTGCTGGACTGAATCACGCCCCCAAATAAAGCCGTCCTGAAAAAGGTCTCACTATAAAACACGTTAAAAAAGTAATTTGACTTAATCATAAGTGAACATTATAATGATTTTTTAGCTTGAAAAAAGTAATTCCGTAATCAATGTGTGAGGAATTATGAGTAATTATGATAATTTCTTTCATGAAAATGATGAAATTTAAATATTTCATAAAAATTATGAAAAAGTGGACTTATGATTAAGTCAAAAGACTTTTGAACAATGTTAATTAAATGAAATCAAAAACAAACTTTGAAAATCGCCTTACTGGTAATCAGACATGATTATAGCCATCTACATTAATAGTCTAAATTCGCCACATTGATTGAAAATCTCATGAAAGTTAGGTAAAACTTGTAACTTTGCAGCTTTACGCTGGTGAGGATGATAGTAGACTACTAGTGCGGTTGACACCATGTGGAATCTCAATTGAGTAGTAATTAGTTCTGAAAAAGAACTGAGGGTGCAACTCGACGTTTCGAGTCAGTATGCTCTGATCGTCCTCAGGAAGAATACAGGACTACTGGAAAATGCTGCCGCTTAAGTAGACTGCTGGAGGAATCATCCATGAATGGATGCTGGAGGATTGGTTCGTTTGAGAGGCGCGCAGGCGGCGGGAATCCTCAGCCAGACTATGAGACTAGGATCTTAGGGGGTTGGGGGAGAGGTGTACTCACTGAACTGAATCAGTTGTTTAACAAGCTTTACAGGGGAAGGAGGGTGGTTGACTTAGGATATAGGAGATCCTCAGTCTGAGGTGGGTTATGGACTTTTGGATATGAAAGATCCTTCAGTCTGTAGTATAGGTCGCAAATGTCGCTCATGAAACCGATGTCCCTGTGGCACAGGTGTCGTGTTTGACGATCTCGATGGCCTCTCTGATGCGTCTGGGGTGACATGCGTCGATGGGTGTGATGAGTTGGGCTGCCCTGCCAGTCGATTTGGTGGTCACTTGATGTGCGAGTACTTGACGATGGCGGACTTCTCGAAATCTCCTCTGCTGGCCGTGTTAACAAGTGTTCCTTCAATCTGATGGGGAGGTTGCGTTTATCCCGGTCCTTGCCGATATTTTTCATGGAAGAGTTTGAAAACTGCTTCCCTCAACACCGCCGACCTCCAACCCAAGCTGTGGCTCCGATACGTGGACACCCTTTGTAGTTTGGCCACACGGCAGAGACCACACTCAGGATTTTTCTACAACGGCATCTAAACCAGCAACACCCGAGCATCAAGTTCACCATGGAAACGGAAGAAGAGATGACAAGATCGCGTTCCTTGATGTTGGCATTTCCAGAAACCAGACGGCTCCCCACGCCACAACGTCTACAGAAAGCCCACGCACACAGATCGGTACCTGAACCAGCGCTCCTTCCATCATCCAAGCATCAGAGTCATCCCAGTCAAGCCGTACGCTCGTACAACGCCGCCTACAACATTTGTGACAAGGACAGCCTTCCCAAGGAACTACAGCACATCCGAACTACCCTCAAACGCCTTACAGATTTACAATCCCAACAAGATCAGCACAGGCAGAAGCCGGTTCCAAACTTTCAAAAAAGCAAGGTAAGTGATCTAACCCTCTCTGCTTGTCTCCCCTATATCTAGGTTCGACGTCCCACAAACTACAACTGCAGCCTCCGAGCAAAGCGAAAAGGCATCCCGATGTGTTCCACTCAGTCCCCCAGCAAACTCAAGGACTTCTACATACCGGACAAACCGGACCCCAAACAACAGAGCAGGAGTCTACCGGATCCCACAACCTGTTAGTGCGGTAAGGGTGTACATCGGCGAAACTCAAAACGCAACCTCCCCATCAGATTGAAGGAACACCGAGCACACGGCCGCAGAAAGAGATTTCGAGAAGTCCGCCATCGTCAAGCACCCGCACATCAAGGACCACCAAATCGACTGGCGAGCAACAGCAACTCATCCCACACCCATCGACGCATGGCACCCCAGACGCATCAGAGATGCCATCGAGATCGTCAAACGACACTGTTGCCACAGGACATCGGTTTTCTTCATCAGCGACATTTGGCGACCTATACTACAGACTGAAGGATACTTCTATCAAAGTCCATAACCCACCTCAGACTGAGGGATCACCTATATCCTAAGTCAACCCACCCTCCTTCCCCTGTGCTTGTTAACAACTGATTCAGTTCAGTGAGCACACTCCTCTCCCCAACCCAACCCCTAAGATCCTAGTATCATAGTCTCACAGATTCCTGCCTGCGCGCCTCAACGAACTAATCCTCCAGTACATCCATTCATGGGATGATCCTCCAGCCAGTCTACTTAGCAGCAGCATTTTCCAGAGTCCGGCATTTCTCCTGAGGACGATCAGAGCATACTGATCAAAACGCAATCGAGGATTGTACCCCAGTTCTTTTCATAACTAATTACTATCAATTGAGATTCCATGGTGTCACCCGCAATTAGTCTTACTTATCATGAAAGTTTGTTCGTGTCCAACGAGTATTGTACATGTACGTGTGTGGAAACATACATGTGCACAAGGGGAATCTCAGTTATAGTTTTCTCTCTCACCATCGTAATTATGCTGCCGCGATGTGTAAGCAAACGGGCTTTCCATTTCGATAAAAAGGTTTAAATAAAATTAATTGTACAATATTTCATCTGTGAGTTTAAGTAAACATGAATATTTTATTCAGATTCTTAAGGACCTTATTGTTGTTGAAAAGGATTGGGTAATCTCTAAAAGATTGCGTTAGAATGTCTCTTTAAAAGCCCGCACAAACGTATTGTAGACATTTTCAAAGAAAATTACATTTTACAAAAACATATTCTAGTATAGGTGGGGACGGCCAACATCATGAAAGATGTTTTATTTTCATTTGGGCAAAAGCTACACTGGAAAAAACAATGTCCTAAGTTGACCAGTGTAACAAAGGGTAAATAGGATTTTTTTTCTGCTAGGAAAGTGGAGGTCAATTAAACTGAAACTTCAGTGATCCATTTGGAATATGAAAGCTTGTAAGAACCACATGCTAACTACTCTTCCACCTTGGCTGCACCTGAAGACGTCCTCCGGTCACATTTTGCCAGGTGACTTGGTCATCGCTATACTGCACAAAATATTTCTCCACATATATCACTATAACACTGCGTTGGCCTGTGTGATGCAACGCCTTCCACCCTGTATCTGTTCCGATAAGTCAACCTGAAACCACGAAACCTTCTTTGGTTGACAAAAAAACACCAGCCAGACCAGCCGTTCGAGGCGACCATATTCTGGGCTTGCAGCGTCTCCGTCGTAAAAAAACCCTACTTGAACTCGATGCCGTTATGCTGGAGTCGGGAATGAAGCCACTTCTTCCATTCCAAGAGGATGCCCACGCACTAAAACTTTGAGGAAAATTATAATTTTACAAAAATATCTTTTAGAATTAGGAGACACCACGTGAAAGCAATCTCTGAACACAAGAAATTACCATTTCACTAGCACTGGTTGCTTACATTGGTAAGCCTAATTAGCCTATTGATCCACGCCCTTCTGAAAAAAGAAACATATAAGACAGCTTTCAGCTTTCAACGCAGCTATACAGCTCAACCAATTCTGCCCTCACATGTACCCATTTTACTCACTGGGTGGAGAGAAGCAATTATGGTAAAGTGTCTGTGCATGGAGGACAAATAAGTTACGGAAGTTCAGGATTCCGAACCTACAGTGACGATTGACGACTCAGCCATCAAAAGCACAAATCCAAACTCATCAAATATATATCGACCACTAAACCGTACTCCCACATTCAAACCTTTGATGGTTAAAACAAACTCAATTCATAGGCATTGCATTGTGAATAATATTTTGTTTCCTTGTTTTCTTTTTTGCGTATTTTTGCGTATTTTGTAGAATCCAACCCAAGCGTTGCGGAAAGCTTGCTTTTCCCACAAGGGTCTAGTTGTTGAAAACGAGGTTGACACCAGGGACGAGGTTGGGGAGCGCGATGTTTGTGCTTTAAACGCTAGTGCTTCTGAGCCAGAATGAAATGGCTATTGAATCCGATAACCATGTATAGGCCTGTGTTAACTACAGACCCCTAGCTACGAACTGTAAAATGAATAAATCCAACATGTATAGGCTTCCTGGCAGCAACTACAGGCTCCTAGCTACGAACTGTAAATGAATAAATCCAACATGTATAGGCTTCAAAGCAAACTACAGGCCCCTAGCTACGAAACTGTAAATGAATAAATCCACATGTATAGGCCTGTAAGCAAACTACAGGCCCCTATATAGCTACGAACTGTCAATGAATAAATCCAACCTAGCAGGCCTGTAAGCAACTGCTGACCCCTAGCTGAACTGTAAATGAATAAATCCAACATGGTAGTCTGTAAGCACAGGCCCCCAGCTACGAACTGTAAATGAATAACCAACATGTAAGGGCCTGTAAGCAACTACAGGCCCTCCCTAGCTACGAACTGTAAATGAATAAATATGTATAGGCCTGTGTTGGCACCCCAGCAACAACCATTATGTATAGCTCAAGCAACTACAGGCCCTTAGCTACGAACTGTAAATGAATAAACCAACATGTATAGGCTCAGGAAACAGGCCTTAGCTACGAACTGTGATTAAATAACCAACATGTATAGGCCTATGGCAACTACAGACCCCTAGCTACAACTAAAATGAATAAATCAACATGGTAGGCTCAAAGCAATTACAGGCCCCTTTGCCATGAACCAATGAATAAACCACAGAGAATTGCAAGCAATTACAGGCCTCTAGCTACGAACTGAAATGAATAAATCCAACATGTATAGGTTTATAACCAGGCCCCTAGCTACGAACTGTAAATGAATAAATCCAAATATATAGGCTCAGCAGTTCACAGGCCCCTAGCTACTGAACTGTAAATGAATAAATCGAACATGTATAGGCCTGTAAGCAACTACAGGCCCCTAGCTACGAACTGTAAATGAATAAATCCAACATGTAGGCTCAAGCAAACTACAGGCCCACAAACACAACCATGTATATCACAAGCAACTACAGGCCCCTAGAAGCATGAAACTGCAAAATGAACAACCAACATGTAATTATGCCTGTAAGTGCAACCACAGGGCCCCTAGCTACGAACTGTAAATGAATAACCAGATAAAGCAAACCCCTAGCTAAACCAATGAATAACCAATACAGTATGGGCCTATAAGCAAACTACAGCCCCAGGCTACGAATCAATAAATAAATCCAACATGAAAATAGTTTGGGCAACTATATGCCCCTAGTTACGAAACTGTAAATGAATAACCAATATGGCGCTCTGTGGGCAACCACAGACCCCCATACGAAAACAATAACCATGTATAGGCCTATAAGCAACTACAGGCCCCTAGCTACGAACTGTAAAATGAATAAATCCAATATGTGGGGCAACTACAGGCCCCTAGCTGTTGTGTCTGTAAATGAATCCAACATGTATAGGCCTGTAAGCAACAGCCCCTAGCCATGAAACTGTAAATGAATAAATCCAACATGTATAGGCCTGTAAGCAACTAAAGGCCCCACATGAACTGCGCCGAAAATCCAATATGTATAGGCCTGTAAAGCAACTACAGGCCCTACCTACGAACTGTAAATGAATAAATCCAACATGTATTTATGCCTGTAAGCAACTACAGGCCCTAGAAGCAACCGAACTGTATTGTAAATGAATAAATCCAACATGTATAGGCCTACTAAGCAACTACAGGGCCCCTTTGAAGCAAACTAGGTAAATGAATAACCATGATGGCAGGCTGGCCTGTGGCAACTACAGCCCTCCCTAGCTACGAACTGTAAAGGAATAAATGAAGGCATGTATAGGCCCTGTAAAACAAATACAGCCCCGGCCAGCTGAACACTGTAAATGAATAAACTAAATGTATAGGGCTTGTTCATAGCCTTGGCTATGAAATCAGTCGAATAACGAATATGTATAGGCCTGTAAGCAACTTCCACAGGCCTTACACAACCACAAATGAATAAATTTATCACATGTGTATAGGCCTGTAAACAACTACAGGCCCCTAGCTACAGGAACTGTAAATGAATATAAACCACATGTATAGGCCTATAAGCAACCACAGGCCCCTAGCTACGAACTGTAAAATGAACAACTAACACGTATAGGCCTGCAAGCAACCACAGGCCCCCCAGCTACGAACTGGGGTCAATTTCACAGAGCTGCCAAGCTGAGAATTTTGCTACAACATAAAACAGACTACAGCCAAAATAGTCATCATGTGCACTTACTGCTTACTAAGCAAATTGTTCTGCTTAGTAGGTCCATGGACCAATTCACATGAGGTTTCTGTTGCAGTCGATAATCTGTGATGTTATCAATGGTTTGCTTTGACTTTTACAGCTCAAAATTAAAACAATCTGTTCGTGTTTACGTATATGGACCTTGAAAGTTTTGGTACGTGCTGATTATAACATAGCATTGTACTGTCATTGACTTAAACCGTTAAAAATTGTGCTGACGATACAACAAACAAATCGGATAAGTTGCAGATCACAGTTTGCAGGAAACAACGATCGTTTGTAAAATTTCCGTCACTGTTTTCACGAAGTGCCAATTCTGGAAAATCGTTTTTTCCCGATATTCTGATTTACTTCATTGAAATCTCACAATGTTAGAAGGTGTAAACTCAGTAGGTTTGTAATTACACCACCGGCCAAGGGCAAATTGGGTACTAACGAGCAATTTACGTTTTCACCAAGGACACTGGGCCACACAGCATCGAGCTTCTAAGTAATACCTTATATTTTAAACGTACCATGTCACATCTAAGCATGCAACATTAATAAATCTTGTCTATGTGAAAGAACAGAATTAAAACTTACGAATGTTTCAACTTTTCAACAACAGGACGATTAATCACGACGCACTAATAAATTTAAGACAATAACTTTGAGAAAATGCTCAACCATCACACAACTTTCCCACTGAGTCAAGTCTCAAGTCTTGTCCTGCTGAATTCAAACTTACAACCTCTGGATCTTCCCACTGTGAATACCAGCGCTACACCAACAGAACAAAACTAAAATCAATCGAGAGTTATTTTACATCGGTGCGAATGAAGCCACCTTCCTGTGAATATGTGCCCTGACTGATGTAACCAAACGAACAAACACGCGCAGCAAAAATGAGACCGGCATTATGCTGACTAGTTGATGCATAGAAGCAACAAATGTGATTGAGATGGATTAGATTCATTATGGTTAGGCCTACCAGAATACACACACACAAGACGTAATGGTATCGAAAACGATGCACTCAGGGAGTTTAAACGTAACACAAACACGTATATGAACGGAGTTTAATCATGTATTTTCGCTATATCGGCAGAGGTTATATACGACCAAACAACTGTTGATGCAATTGTATCCCGGAAAAGTGACGTCGCGCATTAAAAATAGTTCTATACGCTCTAAAACAAAGTAGATGGACGATTTGTTTTGTCAAGCCAAAATAACAGTGGTCAATTCAATGGTGTTGCACACAGGGCCAGGGGTTAAAGGATCACAGAAATAAAACCATTATGGCTCTTAATAAATGTGTTTTGCATAATAAAACAAGATATTTGTTCGTTTTGTCATAATTGAAGTTTGTTCATTCTGTTCATTTTGGAGACTTTATGCCACTTCACAAGCTCCCTCACTTTATTGGCAATTGAGTACTGTAATGCATCACGTGATACCATGACGTCAGTTAAAGAACGATTTTCATCAATGCACAGCTGTTTGTGTGTGTACGTGTCCGATGCGCTTATGTCAAAACTCCAATATATGTGTGTGTATACATATTTTCATCCTAAATTTCTTGTAAATATACATCATGCCTACAAGATGTGTCCGTAGCAGGCTGTAGGAACACTGCTATGAAGGTGTGTTTCCATAGGTTCCCTAAAGACGAGGCAGGTACGACGACAATTTGGGGACACAAAGTGCGGTTGACGAGGGTACGGTTCATGGCGGTCTCCAACCAGCGTGATATGTAGCGATTATTTTACCGCTGAAGACTTCGAAACGAGCCTTCATGGGGAATTTAGATGCCAAAGGCACCATGTTGGGTGCTGGACATCGTTAACAATAAATATACGGCAATTCCTTTGATTTGTTGCTTTCCACCACGCATGCGCATTTCTACATTATCCCTACATACTTAGTATCAATTTTTCCCTACAAAATTTCGTTTTCCCGACGAATTAGTTATTAATTAACGTTTTCCCACACACCTTTTTGTTTTCTCACGAATAAGTTATTAATTAGGGCCTCAACTTCGAATTAAATAACCAGGTATAATGACCAGATGTGTAGGTTTTCGTGAATGAATTAAAGGGAATATTATATAGTCTTCCCGGAGGAACATGAAAAAGGCCAAATGGCAAACCCTGGTACAGTGTGCAGATAGCTTGAGTAACATTAACCGCAACAGCATTCTTGAAGTATTGCACAGTAGTGTGACACTCGATATTAGGTGCGCGTATTGCCAGGGTGTTACCTACGGAAGCCGGATAGTGCCGGTGCCAAGGGAATATTTTTCATGAGTGCGTGAATATTTTTTTGTAAATTATTTATCTTGGTGGCCGCCACTTTCAATTATCTGGCGGCCGCCACATACACCATTCGGCGGCCGCCACATAATTATCTGTACCACACGTTCTTTATTTATTTCGCGGGTTTAGAGTGCGCGCGCGTGTGGTGTTTTGTCTATTGATGGCCTCCGTGCACTTTCAGCTTTCTCACTTTATCAGGTAAGGTTGACTTTAATCTCCTTAAGTGCGGCCGCCAGATAATTTGGCGTGGCGGTCGCCAGATGGGCCGCGGCGGCCGCCGAGATAGCGCCGCCAGATATTCGGCGGCGGCCGCCAGATAAGTGGCGGCCGCCAGATACCAAGTGTGGCGGCCGCCAGATAAATGGTACAACAAAAATATTCACGCAGTCATGAAAAATATTTCGCTTGGCACTATCCGGCTTCCGTAGTTACCCTAACTGGGGTCAATCAGAGTTTAAACTACAAGTGAGAGCGCTTCATTTTTTCTTGACTGACAACAAACGCACTGGACCCGAAAGAAGTTTTAAGCTTCAAATTTATTTCTACGTTCATCACAATCAGGAAAACTTTAAATACATAACAATGACAACAAAGAAAAAATTTAAACGCAATATCAAGATTGATCCTAGTCATTCAGAACAAGGTGGTAGGGGGTGGCAGAAAAGCAAAGCTTTTCAAGTCTGTGTCCTTGAAATCCCAATAAGGCAAAAGCGCATACTTAGTTTAGAACACCCTAGCGATATGGCTAATAACTGCGTTATACTGATATGATTAAACAGTAGGCCTATATCACGCATATAAATATATAATTTCTTTTACAATATTTGTGGATTCCCTCACTCCCCTACAGTATTTCCATTATCATCCTGTAGGGCCCCTATTCTCACACTTTATTATAATACCCTACCCTACGGTAGGGATTTTACCCACGAGTGGCAGCCTTGATACGGCGTAATTCACAAATCATACATGAAAAAAATACACTATAACGTTAGACTAAAATAACAAATGGTGCTTTTTGCAACCTTCGGATTTTGATATTTTCGATCTTTTTCAACCGAGTTTAGGTCACTAAATGATCTGATTTCTTGACAAAGATAGCAGTTTGGTGAACGAAAATTACACATTAGATAGTTTATTAGTTACTGTAAAATACCATATTTTAGTATTCCATGGCATTTTAAATACGTCTCTATTTCTGTGGTCCTTAAAGAATGAAGGCAATGTATATAATTGCCACTGTACATTCTTTCTATAGTATATGCATTTGTATTCTAAAACGAATGTTGGACTCTGTATATTTCTCCTTGAAACAAAAAATCCTCTACAGCCGTAAACCACTATGATACAGAAAGGTTTTGCTCCCTAAATTAATTTTGTAATTTTTTCAAAACAATTTGATTTTTAAATGTGACTTAAATATGTCTGATTCCGGTACCACTTGCATGAAAGGCAAGTGTTTTCACCTGTAGACTATGATGCCATTCGATAATGTAGTTGAATTAATTATAAAAGTAGTTTTTTTTACATCAGCTATATAGACCATGTGACTTGTTTACACTTTCCGTGACCTAGAGTACTAGGTTGATTTGCTGGGCAAAGGTGTATACGTTGGCATGGGTAGACTGCATATTGCCATCAGTGACGGATCACAATATTGTTTTCTGCAGTAAAGCATTGCAATCATTCTTATAGATGATGAGACCAATGACATCACAATGTTTACAAAAGAGCCCCAAAGGTCAAACCACGCCGGGCACAAATGTACACTGGTTCATGACAAGAAACCATCAAATCTGGTATTTGGAGATATCAGCAAAACAATTATTAATTAAATTGATTTGTTAATAAGGCACTAACATTTACAATAGGCCTACATCTGAAATCTTATTCATCTGAATTTATTTTTTTAAATCTTGATGTTATGTGAAGTACAACCTGTACATGTACATGTACAACTCTGCATGGGCAATATGCGGTGATGTACCCTGATGGTACAGATGCTGTCGTGATTGTGCTTCCTGGTTGCTATTTCCTGAAAGGTTCAAGTATTTTTTACTAATAGGAAACTGCATATCATATCAATCCAGCAGATTCAACCGAAACTAATCGTTTGCGGGGTTTGTTTTTCTTTACTGAGAAATATATAACAAATACAAAAGGTTGCTATTTCCCGAAAGGTTCAAGTATTTTTACTAATACATGTAGGAAACTGTTATCTCATATCAATCCAGCAGATTCAACCGAAACTAATCGTTTATGGGTTTGTTTTTCTTTACTGAGAAATATATAACAACAAATAAAAAATGTTCACAGTGCGTGAACTTTTGATCTCTAAAATGTTCAAATTATCAACCTGGGGACAATCTGTGAAAGATGAGCAGGGGTGGGTCTAGCTTTTAGTCAAGGCACGCGGCAACCCGGAACACAACGCCCGAAAAAAGACCACGCGCACGTGAGTGGCGAAGCCACAAGCGCCTTAATGTTAGCGGTCGGGGTCTGAAGACGCTAGTTTATTCGTTAACCTCCAGCAGAATGAATAATTTACGTATGCAAATTTATTTAAACCAATCACTGTAAGCAAAATGTTAGGCTCATCTATATTTTAAGTGATATCATAACAAATTATTTACCTTATTGATTTATGTATTGTAATATTCCTCTATCAAATCGGTAAAGAAATATAAAGAAAACATAAGACTGCAGAACGGACTGGTAAAGGTGCTCGATTTGTTACCACTAGGACATATAAGAAAGGAAACAATAGGTCCTCGGACGGCAGTTCTTTGTTCTTCGTTGTCCTCGGAAAACGGCGTGTACAAAACAATGGAGATTAAGCTTCAAAAATATCCAAACAATGGAAGAACAATGGAAGACGTCTTGCGATTCACGACAGTGTCTGTGTGTGTGTGTGGGGGGCTTACACGCAAACCGTCGACGAGGACGGGAATAATAGGTCCTCGGACGGCGGTTCTTTCTTCTTCGTTGTCCTCGGAAAACGGCGTGTACAAAACCAATGGAGATTGCTTCAAAAAGTTAGAGTCCAAACAATAGAGGAACAATAGATGGTCCTCAGACGTCTTGAAGTTCACGACTGTGTGTGTGTGTGTGTGTGTGTGTGCGCGCGTGTGTGAGCGCATTCAAACCGGGGACATATAAGAAAAGGGACAACGGCGCTTCCAGGATTTTGTCTTGGGGGGGGGGCTCAAAGAAAATTTTACTCTCACAAATCAACTAGGCCTAGTATGTATATGTATGTATGTAATTTTGGGTTGTATGTATGTATAATATGTATGGATGGATCTTCCCATTAGGAACTCGGTAACCTCCCATGAAGGGGCATAAACGCCAAGCTGGCAAAAGCCAATCTCACTCACACACAAACATTAGTGTATCGTCTATAATTATAAACTGCACAAATCAATCAATTTTGATTCAGTAACTAGACGACATTACTTAATATAGGCATTGTGAAATCAGCGGTCAGCCTGGGATTCTGAACTCACAACCTTGTGATTGCAAGCCCTGCAGTTCAACCACGTGACCACGGTGCCATTAGTATAATAGGGGCAGCAATTTTTAACCTCTATAGTCCTAGTAGAGGCATAGGATGTAAGTGTTCAAAAACTGGTTAGGTAGAGGCATAGGGTATAATAATAAGGGTGTTCAAAACTGGCTCCTAATCCTTTCATTTATGATACCCATAGTTGTAGATTGAAAAAATCATTTATTTGTGACAAATGTACAACTTTACTTAATAAATCTAGTGAGGCAATAACATTAAAGTGAAAAGTCACGGTCCAATCTACGACGCTTTAGTGCCATCCGATTTATGACGTCATCGATGTCCACATCTATTGCTCTATGTATAGCCATCAAAGCAAGGCCTGTCAGACGCTGGTTGCTCATGGTTGACCTCAAGTAGGATTTAAGGCGACGAAGGGTACTGAAGGTGCGTTCTGCAGTAGCTGAGGTAGCAGGGATGACTGCAAATATCGTGATAAGTGTGTGTATATTCGCACAGGTCCGCCAATCCTGGT
The DNA here is from genome assembly GCA_029582265.1 of Zoroaster sp. YZ-2022. Lineage (NCBI taxonomy): Eukaryota > Metazoa > Echinodermata > Asteroidea > Forcipulatida > Zoroasteridae > Zoroaster > Zoroaster sp. YZ-2022. The sequence goes on from CM055825.1 coordinate 37,905,706, forward strand.
ACTGAAGTCAGAGTCTCTGTAGGTGTAGATGGTACATTACCGACAGCATTTTTCCACCGCGCACACCACATATCAAACTCGCCTCTCACTATGCCTTCAGATTCGATGTCTTGTGCGTACATTTGCACAATGTCCTGGAGTTGATTGAAGTTGGTATCATTGCAGTATGCAGGCAATATGTACTGTAGTTTGGCGCATCTTTCAAAGTGGACTGAAAACCTTGTGCTGAGTTCATTTAGCAATTGATCAATGTAGATGCCAAACATTGATACCCTGAAGTATTCTTCAGCTGATTGAGATGGATGATTTTCTAGCTGTTTGACGAGATGCTGTCCGTGGTTTGCGTATGACGCCGTCTACTTCATCAGCCAACTTCGTTGCGTCACCAAACAACCGTCCAAACTCTTCTTCACTGTTTTCCCTCATTTGCTTGATGATCTGCTGCACATCACGCACAAGTCTAACGCATCCAACGAGATCACATGTAGGTGACTGTACTCGATAAGGGTAGGAGACTCCGCTGAGCCGGTTTAGTATGGTTGTGGCCACGATAAATACTCGAAGATCTGAGAGCAGTAAGCAATGTGGACGCTCTTGCGACGATGATCTGTCACCATTATGTGACATACTCAAGGGCCTCTCTATAGGGACGTAGAGTTCATAGAAGACGTTAACAGCCTCGTGCCTCTCAACCCATCTTGTGGTGCATAGTTTTTCAGACGTTTGTGTGACGACCTGGGGCCATCTTGGTGATGTAGTCACTTAGAGGCTTTGTCCTTGGCGAAGAACCAAAAACGAACAAATCTCCTGAATGGTGCTGATCGTGTTTAGTATTGTAGGTAAGTTACCCATGAGAGACAACCAGATTTAATACATGACTTGCACAATGTGTGTACACTGCGAGTGGGTTCTTCTCTCTTATGCATGCTTGGACTCCATTAAATTGCCCGCTCATAGCCGAAGCCCCATCATAACCTTGACCACGCATATTCATGGGATCTAGAGTTTTCTCATGGAGTATGTCAAGTATGCTTTTCGCAAGTCCGTGTCCTGTGAGATCATTCACTGTTACAAAAGTCAAAAACTTCTCACATACTTTGCCATCATGCACATATCTCACTGACAGGCTCATTTGTTCTTTTGTGGAACAGTCTGTTGTCTCATCCACCAATACACTGAAGTATTTCGCATCCTTCACTTCATCAACTATCTTTTCAGATCTCCAACGGTGTTGATGATCTCATTTTGTGTGTTCCAACTTGTGTACATGGCGTTTCCTCCTGCAGTTTCTATGTGCCTCTTCAGATAATTGTCTCCAGCGTTGATGCGGAAACGAAAGGACTGACCTGAAAGTTTCCATCATTTTCCGTGGATGTGTTGGCGATGTTGGCGATACTGCCGCTGTCTCGGTGACCACGAAATGAAATGTCCTGCCTTCCCAAAAAGAGCACAGTTTCAATCATAGGTCTGATACGCTGTCTATTGGTTATTATTTGTTGTTGTCTTGTGTTGTCAAGTTGATTGTCAATGCTTGGTACCTTGTTGGTCATAACCTTGAGAAACATCTGACATGAGTTGACAGTATCAGCATGATACTTTGCACTGTTGTGCTTGTTGAAGACTTCAATTGCGTCTTTGTATTTGTTAAATGGAGTGCTTACTAAGGTTTTTAATATTTGATTGCCGTATGCTCCGGCAGATTCAGGGGCAAAGATGAGACATGGTTTGCAGAAAACACCCTTCTCTGCATCGCTGTATACCAACCAGTTGTATCGTTTTAGTCAGCTATGTTGAAATCGTCTCCTAGAATTTGCACACTGTGGGAAGTTGAAGGAGGAATCAGGTACCCAGCAGTCTGTAATGAGGGCCAACTTTGTTTCATCGTCTAGCAATTTCCTCCCGTGCGCTTTACTGTAGTTTCCAATGTCGTACTTATTTGTGAAACCTGTACAGTTAGACCCTTCTATTATGACAGCTGTGGCAGACTCAATTTGTTTATTGCAGTCGTCTGAGTTTTCACCGCTTCCACGCTGTGGAACGGACTTAAGGATGCCGAAGTCATCAGGAAAGGGTCATCAGGGTGTCTTTAGAGCTACTCTCTTGCTTACTGGGGCAAAGCTTAATTTGGCTTGCTTCAGTTTCTTGGTAAATGCCCACTGGTGCTCATTCTTAATTTCTGAGAAAGTACAAATCAAAATTACACATTTTAATTTAACATTTTATTTTAATGCTAGCCCTTAATTTGAATCTTTAACATGGTGTTTATTTTTTGTATTCAGTATAGGGCATATATATTAGTTCTAAACTTATTTATAATGGATGTTCGTCAGATTGTCAATATAGGCTCAAAACAAGAAATAGGGCCCAAGTATATATGTTAGACTTATTGCCACCATTTAGGTTAGGCTGGTGCCCGCATGGTTTCCCAGAATGTTGTGGTATGTTGGTGTAATCTGTGTACAGTGCTGCAAAACAGCCCACTGGACTTCCAATTGATTATACTTACCGATGAAGCCAATCTCTGGAGTCTGGATTGCAATTTTTCAGTAATACTCCTCTTGATAAACATGAACTTGAGTGTATATCGTCGGCAAGATTTTTTGCTTTAAATAATTATATAGCGGACGTTGTTGAAGAGATCATTCCGGGGCGGTGCTACCTACTTTCCATCAATGGGCGGCAAATTCCATGAACAAGTGCGCGGCAAATCCAGATCCTACCGGTAATCTTTTTCTTTCTTTTTTTGCTAAAACGGTGTCACTTAATAATTATTTATATCAGATTACTAAACTAAAACTAAAACCCTAACCTGGGCATGTATGTGATGTGTAATTTGGAAAGGGTAGGATTGCAGGCCTTTTTAATGCCCTGCACTCAGCCGAGTTAAAGAAAACTGGAGAAAGGGAAACAACACATGATAAAATAAGATTGGATCTGGTCGTTGCACCAGAATTACATGTTCATGCATATTCATTATACATCATCTAAAAATAAATTGTGGGTAAACAAAAATGCATTACTTTATCCTTACACTTGTCCGGCATTCCCTTGAAAAGGGAAACACTTAAATTGAAAAATGCGGGAACCACGTAAAATATATTTTAGCCCGGACAAATTGGCACGTTGGTTTCGAATGTTTATGTTATTGTTGCAAATTTAAACAATTATAGTGAGATTTCATGAGACATCATAATAAATAATTTTGGCAGAAAGAAGAAAAAATTCCAGTGGCATAAGATGAAAAGGGCTGAAAAACATTTGCAACTTTTCTCCTCCCCATCTCTCTCCTTTTTTCCTTCTTCTTTTTTGTCCCTTTTTTCGGGGACTCTGGGGGTTTTAGCCCCCTTTGCGCCGTTGAAAAGGGACAATAGTCCCCGGTTGCTATCACAATGGAGAACCATTATGTCCCCGCTTTCCAGGACAAAGAAATTGGACAAAGGATGTCCCCGATTGCAGGCATTTACACACGTGTGTGTGTGTGTGTGCGTGTGTGAGCGCATTCAAACCGGGGACATATAACAAAAGGGACAATAGTCCCCGGTTGCTATCACAATGGAGAACCATTGTGTCCCCGGTTTCCAGGACAAAGAAATTTGACAAAGGATGTCCCCGATTGCAGGCATTTACACACGTGTGTGTGTGTGTGTGTGTGTGTTCCAAGTTGCCGCGTGGCCCTCCCTGTGAGTAGCGAAAGGGTAGTTGCAAGGTTGCATGCCCTAAAGCGAAACCAATGTCTTCAAAACGTCTACGGACCCCAGCGCTAGCGCTAGCACTCCTCCAGCTCAATGTCGAAGGGCTCACCACTGCCAAGACCACCATCCTTGAGCAATTAGCCAGCAGGAATGATGTGACTGTGATCGCCCTGCAGGAGACCCATGCGGAAAACAGGAACATCCTAAGGGTCCCTGGGTACACTCTGGCCGGACATACCACCGATAAACATCACGGCATCGCCACATTTGTCCGCGATGACATGGCCTGGTCAGCTGCAGGACAATCCCCAGACGGCGCAGACACAGAATGGATCTCAACCAAAGTGCAAGACATTAACATCGTCAACGTCTACAAACCACCTCCCAGCAGACTGGTCCCATCATCACTCCCGGATGTCCCAACCCCTGCCGTGTACACTGGCGACTTCAATAGCCATCACACCGACTGGGGGTACAGCAGACCCAACGCTGATGGCGACTCCCTGGTAGAATGGGCCTCAACGGTTGATGCAACACTCCTATACGACCCAAAGGAGCCCTGCACCTTCTACTCTGCACGCTGGAACAGCTACACCAACCCAGACCTGGCCTTTGCTAAATGGCCCACCAGCCAGTCACTTCCAGTGAGACACATCCTGGACATGTTTCCCCGGTCACACCATCGATCATCCCTCATCACCATCCCATCTGTGATCCAACCTGTGCAAGGAAGGGATGCCAAGAGATGGAACTTCCGGAAAGCAAACTGGGAGCGTTTCACTCAGCACGTGAACAGGGCAGCTGCTGGTCTACCACCCCCGTGCTCCAACAACCTGAACGAAGCCTACGAGTCATACTGTAAGATGCTTCTGACTGCTGCTAAGAAAAACATCCCCCGCGGCATTCGCAAAGCCTATGTCCCCTGCTGGGATGACGAATGTGAACATCTACTTCGTGCCCACGCAGAAGCACAGAACAACGAGGACAGGGACAAAGCAGCAGACGAGCTCTTCAGCAGGCTGAACGACAAACGCAGGCAACGTTGGACAGAGACTGTGGAGTCAATCGACTTCACACACTCCAGCCGCCGGGCGTGGCAGACCCTGAACAAGCTGACAGGAAGGTCAACAACCCCAGCACAGTGCCCCATCACAGCAAACTCCATCGCATCGCTACTGCTTAGTAATGGCCGGTTCCCCAATGCCGATAAGGCCTTCACCAGATCAACATCTGCAAGAATCCACGAGTTGCTCAGGGCCCCAGGATGTGACTCCGATCTATCCATGGACTTCTTGGCGCAAGAAATGGAGCAGGCCATCCAATGCCTGAAGACTGGCAAGGCCCCAGGTGTAGATGGTATCCATGCGGAGTACATAAAACACCAAGGGAAGAATGCAACCGACTGGCTCTGCTCTTTCCTCTCCGCATGCCTTCGCCACCTAAAGCTGCCAAAGATCTGGCGTCGTGCCAAGGTGATCGCCCTGCCCAAGCCTAACAAGCCAAGCGACGACCCCAAGGGATATAGGCCCATCTCACTGCTCTGCATCCCATTCAAACTCCTGGAACGCCTCATCCTGGCTCGTATCACCCCAGTGATCGACCCCCAGCTACCTAAAGAACAAGCTGGCTTCCGAAGTGGCAGGTCAACAACAGACCAGGTAACCCTCCTGTGCCAAGACATCGAGGACAGCTTCCAGGCAGGGGAGAAGGCTGGTGCCGTCTTTCTCGACCTTACAGCCGCCTACGACACTGTCTGGCTACGCGGGTTACACCTGAAGCTACTGAAGACCATCCCAGATAAGCATATGGTGAGCTTTATAATGGAGATGCTAAGCAACCGCAGCTTCCGGCTACTGACCAACAACGGCCAAAGCAGCAGGGTGAGAAAGCTCAAGAACGGCGTCCCACAGGGTTCAGTGTTGGCACCTATGCTGTTTAATATCTACATCCATGACCTACCCCCAACAACATCTAGGAAGTACGGTTATGCAGATGATCTGGCCATCCTACTCAGCAAACCATCCTGGCAGGCAGTGGAGGAGGGCCTCTCGGAGGACATGAACACCCTGTCCTCGTACCTGAAGAACTGGCGCCTCAAACTCAGTGTGGACAAGACCGTGTCTACAATGTTCCACCACAACAACAGGGAAGCGTCACGCCAGATCAACATCATGGCTGACGGCACCCGGCTACAGTCTCAAGCCTCCCCTACGTACCTCGGCGTAAAGCTAGACAGAACACTGTCATTTAAGCAACACCTGGACAGTGCCAAGGCAAAGACCACCGCCCGTACTGCACTTATACGTCGACTAGCCGGTACCACATGGGGAGCCACGACGAGGACACTGCGCATCTCCACCGAGGCCCTGGTCTTTACTGCTGCTGAGTACTGTGCCCCAGTCTGGTGCCGCAGTCCACACGTAAAAAAGCTCGACACTGCCCTCAATGAAGCCCTACGTACGGTCTCCGGATGCCTACGAGCCACCCCAACCCACCAACTACCTGTCCTAGCTGGAATCGCCCCAGCCGAGGTCAGACGGGAGGGAGCCATGCTGGCTCTTGCTCAGAAGGCACAGAGGAGTGAATCCCACCTCCTCCACAAGACCATCACGGAGAGACCGCAGCGCAAGCGCCTCAAATCCCGCCAGCCATTTGCCATACATGCCCAGGAATTGCTCAGCACTACACCAGCTGACACCAGCAGAGCTTCCTGGGTCAAGGCCAGATGGACGGAACAGTGGAGAGCAGCAGTACCATCCAGACTCCACCGCTACATTGAGGATCCCACAGATGTCCCCGGCGAGCACCTACCCCGCAAGCAGTGGACAACCCTCAACCGCCTGAGGACAGGTGTGGGACGCTTCGGAGAATCGATGCAGCGGTGGGGCCTTGCGGACAGCGCCCACTGTGAATGTGGAGACCCCCTACAGACTGTAGATCACGTCCTGACCAGCTGTCCCAAACACAGGCCACCAAATGGCGACCTTGGCATAACGAACCTGGACGACGAGACGCTGGAATGGCTTGCTACAACCGAGCTGAGGATCTAAAGACATACGCAAGAAGAAGAAGCGTGCGCCTTGACTATAAAAGGCTATGGCTGGTCTAGGGGTACGTCAAGACACCTACCCCAGGAGCGGATCCATGGTTTCAAAAAAGACAGTCACACGACAAAAAGCGGGCACACTGCTAAATAAACTGCAGAAAACTGAGCTAGAAGGTGTTGGCAATTGTCGTCTGCAGAAAACATATCCTGCTTGCTTCCTGGAAGGTACGACATGGTACAAAATAATTACAAATCCCCGGTGTGAAGCGATATGTCAAAGTGAACATTGAAGTATTAAGGATTCACCTGAAAAGTGGCTAGAATGAAAGAGCTAGTTTTTAAAAGTTGTTTGGTGAAAAAATTACCAAAATTGGTCAAGGGGTTCAAAAGTAATTTCTCGTTAAATGCGTTTTTGCTCGTGATATTCAAGGTCAAATTTATCGCATACTCAGCATAGTAACCAAACGGAATGAAATTGACATTTTATCGCGCCGTAATAAATTTATTAAAGTGAAGAAACAAGTGAAATCAACTAGAATTGGTTAACAACAATGATTTCTTTGGGTTAAAGTAGAAAGTAAAAGAAAGTAAAAGAAAGTAAAAGAAAACGCACACCGAAAATGGCGTAAAGACGTTAATGAATTCCCAGTGGACCCAAAAAGTGGCGGGTAGGAAAATTGAATGATCGGCCATTTTTAAACGACTATAAAAACAAAACTAAACGTCGCATGGCCTTCATTTTTTCAGTATTATATCAGAAAACAATTTACTTTTAGTAAAGTAACCTGATATCTCTTGTAATTACATCTAATTAATTATGTATTTCTAAAAATCACTAATTAACACTTTGTCACTTCACTGGAAAAAAATAAACAAACAAACAACAACAAAATCATGACTGAGTGTTTTTCTGAGTAACAAGTGCTGAATATAAAATACATGGAACTCCTAGAGATGTAAAACTTGATTATTAGCTATGTAATTAATTAAAAAATTAAAATAGGGGCCTAATTACCCTTATTTACATCAGAGCAAGCTTGGCCTATGTTTACATACACAAGTTCAAAGTCAAAATAAACAAACAAATTAGTTTGAAAAATCACAACTTGTAAAAAGAAATAGTTTTTTTTTTCCCAACAATAAGTTTAAACTATTTTCATTCCAAATGAACCTAGTCTTCCCAAAAATAGTGAAAAACTAGAAATTCAGAGTTTGTGCACAAACTCAAGGTGTTCGAAAGTGACGGTAATTGATGTCCTCATCAATTGGGATCATTGTTAAAATGTGACTTAAGATTCGTCAAATGAGTACTTGCAGTATTAAGTTAATACGATCTATGGTTTTAGAAATATCGTGGCGCATCCGTTATTGGCTTAAACGCCCAAGCACACATCTATAAAATATATTTTATCCTGCAAGAGCTTTAGCCTGTGAAACCGCAAACGTCCCCGTGAAGACCGCCAGCTGTTTTCCAGTAGATAACGATCTCAGTCTCTGCGGTTTGTAAACAATGGGCCCAGAACCACGAGTGTCTGGTGTGTTAAGTCAATGGGATTTTGGCCCAGAAAAGGAATTTTGAAGAAAACAAAAATCAAAACTTTGACCTTCCGGTACGACCGGAAGCAAATGTCAAACGATTTTGACGTTAACTTTTCAAATGTTGCCTAAGCCTTGAACTATCAGATCCCCGATTATGAACATCATAGCTTTAGTATATTTTGATATACAGTCGATAGCAAATGGTCATATTTAAAACTTAAATGGCTTGTAATTTGATACCTGATGACGTGTTATGACGTAACTAGATTCATCTACATGATAAGGTCTTTATATGTGTGAAGTTTCAAGGTTGTGTGATATTGTTAACTTGCACTTTCGATGTAGAGAAGAATTAGGGAGAAGAAGAAGAAGGAGAAGTAAAAAAAACGGAACAATTATAATAGTTGTTCGGCTGAAAAGCCGAACACCTAATTAATGTAAAATTGCTGAAAAACCGAACCTGTTTACACGTGTACCGAAGATAGCGGCCATTTAAACCCCACGCGACGCGTGTGTCATCATAACAAAGAAAGTAGTCCGGTTGCGGCCCACGTGATCCCGCGGTGTTGGGCGTTATACACTGAGGTGAAAAACAGACACGGTCCACCTCGCACTCTTCGCATGGGGATTAGGCCATTAAAAAGCGTTGTAGACAAAATGCGCTACTGTGTACGGTCTTGCGAATGCTATTTTTAGAAAGAGTGGGAATTTTCCTTTAGATTGATACATCGCGCAACCGCGAGATGTTTCTCTAACGTTTCGCGCAGTCCGATTTAATGTTTATTTATTATTTTTTTTATTATAAAATTGAAGCATTCTTTAAGAACATACCATATTTAGAAAGATGAGAATATAAGCTTTCTTTTGAGTGTAAGGTTGACTTAATTGGACGGTGTCTTAATATGCCCGCTTGGTTTTGAAAATTGGCATGTCGGCAATTTTTCAGCCTGCCACTTTTGGACATAAAATTTACAGAAATCGACACCGCGCGGAAAGGTTGATTTTCAGCACAAGGTACGATTTTCAAGATTTGATTTCTCAAAAAATAAATGTAGAATCCTTTTCAAATTTTCTGAAGTTGTAGATAAAACATTTCTTAATACTTTTATCCAAAAAACATTTAAAAAATAATAGCATTTACATATCCAAACAAATTCTTGAAAATGGCATGTTGTGCTCCGCACGCATATTTTTCGCCGGCGTTGTATACTTAGCGCGCATAGCCACGACCTCCTACAGTAATAGCAAATTGTTATCAAAGGGGAATCTCACAATCACATTCAGGAAAATAACCTGGGTTATGGTCATTTAGAAATATAAAAATAAATATCTCTCAGAAAAGTTCAAAGTACGTTACCTTTCGATCGAATTGAAATTCAACGGAGGCCGTAAAGAGTTCTTTACCTTTTATTTATTTATTTATTTATTTTTTTTTCAGATTATTTTAAATTGTTGGTCAAAAAGGCATTTTCCCCACATTTTCCTTAATTTTCCTCAGTTTGCGCTTGCCATCACACTTGGCAATAAGCCAGCAATAATTTGACGTTTATTTAAGACCACCGCTAATAGCGCTATAGCCAAAACTTTGGCTTATTTTGTGCCAAAAACAGGCCCGGATTAAGGGTATGGAGGGCCTAAGGCTAATGAGAGGGAAGGGCCTAAATTATGCAACATATAAGTTCATCATATTCAGTCACACAAACCATGACTACTGACTAGTGGGTAGCGACTGAAGAGACTATATTCTACACATGTTTTTAAAGTTTCAAACCTAAATGTGCATTTTCCTGGCCTTGGCTGTGGCAAACTCATGAATGATATCCTCAAAGTTCAATGATCTTAGAATTTCACCTCAATACTCAACAGGGACAAGGCAGTCAGACGATCCTGACTCATGGTCGATCGCAAGAAGTTTTTGACCCTTTTCAGAAGAGAAATGAGCGTTCCCCACTACAATTACTGATCATCAGTGACAAATACAACCGTAATCCTGTTTCAACGTTTGGGAAACATTCGATCATGTTGGAGTCAATTATAATTTTGTACATCCAGACAGCTTGGCTTTCGTCATCTTTCTTCTCAATATTTGAGAAGGACGTAAAAGTAAGAAATTGCTGAAATTCCTTGGTGAAATGTACTGGTAGATCATCTGGGTATTTGTGACACAGATTTGTTATGCCTTCACTCACTTGTGCATCGGACATATCAGGTGACACCTTTGTTAACACACTAAACATGTTGTCAATATACTCATATTTCTTGACCCTGCGCTCTAATTCACTTTTCAATTTGTCAATGATAGTGGTGAAGGTATTGACTCTGAAGTCCTCTCTGGCGCTGAATGTGTGAGTGGTTGCATCGTCACATGTATTTCGTCTCTTACGGCGTTTGGCTGATTTGTATTCCTCGTTATCAGTTCTTTTCATCCCGCGGGCCTCATAACTCACCCCTACCGACCTTCTAACTTCTATATTGGCAGCGATTTTATAGATTGTGACAGAGTTTGTACACAAAGATTGTACCGTAGCTATAGCAGGTCACCGTAGCTATAGCAAGCGACTGCCCCGGTCGATCTAGTTCCGATGTTCAAACAACAATATCGCCGATTCTTTGAAACCGGTATCTGACTATCGCCGATTCTTTGAAACCGGTATCTGACTATGCAACTTCACAGGCGCGCTGGTTTCGTTCATGTATTATAGTTTCGTTCATGTAAAAACAGGCATATTTGAAAATGTTTGTCTGAAATGGAGGGCCTAAAATAATCGAGGGCCTAAGGCTATAGCCTTATTAGCCTTGTGGTTAATCCGGGCCTGGCCAAAAACCATGATTTTTGAAGAAAGTTGTGATTTTTTGTCTCCAAATCTACACTAAATGCAGAAATAATCACATCCAAATCTCTATTTGTGTAGTAAATTCATATATTGAACAAAAATACTTTACAAATACTTGACAATACAAATAAAAAGTGAAATGCATTTAAACACCATGGCGTCCATATTGGATTCTCATAATACATCGAAAGTGATCACGTGACTCAGTTTTGTCCACATCAGTGTTTGAAAGATGCCAACAAATCCCACAATGCATTAAAGTATCACAAATGTAGTATTTACCACTGAAAAGTTGAAATTCAGTTGGACATCGTTGATTGGGTATGAGGAGGGTCCTAAAGAAAAGTTAAGATGAGTCAGAAAATGTGTGCGTTATCAGCCGAAGCGTTCTGGAGTTACTGTAAAAAATAAATATTATAGGCGCATTTTGCCACCCCCCCCCCCACATGGTTAAAGATGGACTACAACGGAATAATGATAAGTGCTGTATTGCTTGTTTTCGTTCGAGAAATGTGTAATGATTACTAACATATTATTATTATTCAATAAAACTTGTTCCTTCATGCAAAAAAACACCTCAATTTGATCGGCGTTCTACGACCCAGAAAAGCCCAGTTTCACCAAAAGCCCTCAACTCATGAATAATTCATACTTCGTGTGTGACGTAGCACCCATGCAATGCGGAACAACAGCGGACAAGCGACATCTTCTAGACCGAAAAACAGCGAAAATGTCCGATAGCAGCGAATATTGGGAAGATCACAGTATAGATGAGGAAGAGGAGTTTCATAGAGGCATTTCTGAGGATAGTGATGTCAGCTGTAGCGATGAGGGGAGCTCCCCAGACGAGAGAGAAGGCGAAGGCGAAGACGATGACGATGACGAAGAAGTCGAAGTCGAAGTACGTGGCGCTGAACCATACCGGTTCGAGCCACTTGCGGCGCCTGCAGTTGACCAGCCCGGTGACGGTGATCGTCAGGCCGAAGACGACGAACCAAATCCTGATGATAGACGGCTAAACACAGACTGGTAAGCCCAGAAAATGATTCATGAATGAAATACTGAATGATGCTTCGTTTGATCAATTCGTTTCGATTTTTCTGCTGTACAAAAATAGTTGTAGGCTATACTTGACAAAAACATGATCGAACATGATGGAGACCCAAGGTACATAATGTAGTAGTACATGTACATGTGTACAATACATGTACATGTACAGTGGAAATTTGGGGGTAATTACTATGTCTTGCGTTTTATGATTTGTTGACAATATTAGCCAGTATTTATGAAGACATGATGGGAAAGTAATCACTGCTCAAAATTCAAATAAAATCATGATCTTTTACCATCATGCTTTAAGCATAATTGACATTTAGTCTTTCCCTTCAAATCAAAGGTTGTAGCCCCCTGCACAATAAAAATGTTTGATCTGCCCATGGAAAAATGTATTCCTTTGTGATGTACCTGTCCTTGATCAGTTCATGGGGGATGTATTTCAAGATCAATTTTTAAGTAGTGCAACCCCAATGACAAAGTTACTAAAATTATATTTTCCAAACTTGTTTTTTTTTGTAATAGGTGTTCGTGTGGACATTGTGTTCTTCAGCCTTTACTCGCAAACTGTATATGTTGCAAAGAAGTTGAAAAGACAGAGAACATGATGCGGCAGCTGGACATCAACGTGGATGATCCCAACCAGTGCCTTACCATCCATGATTTGCCTCCACCCAGGAGTGCTTGCAACAGCGTATCTTCAGAGATGCAGTTGAAGGAACGCTTGACCAGTAAGTGATTTGAGTGTTGACTGAATGTACACTCCTCAAAATAAAATAAGGGTCAAAAGTATTTTTGTGAAAAATGTTGACCAAGTCAGGACATAGAAACATTTTTAGTAAGGGTAATGGGCTAAAGGTTGCTCTGCAACATTTTAAGCACTTTTTACATGGTTTGCATGTCTGTTGGCTTAGAAACTGACAGATCATGTGACAAGACACAAAAATGCTGATAACAGGTTCATGATGTTCATGATGATTTCTTCAAGACTTAATAAGATTCCCCACACATAATTAATAGGATTCTGCACTTGATAGAGTAAAGTTAAACAGTGGGTTAACCAGCATGGAAGCTGTAGGGATGACGGGACCCTTGAGCCCCCTCCCTATTTTGAAGGCTTTCCCACCAGTTGATATTCTCTCCCTGTCATAAACTTTGGCAAATCAACATTATTTCTGTATGTTTTAAGACTTAAAGTTAATGTCAGTATGAGGTTGCATGACCCCTGACTCGCACACATTCCGTACAACGCCTCCTCATGGACTATACTGTGTACCCAGTGTTGAATCCTGTTGACAACATCTCAGTAACACCCCACAAAAGAAATAAAGCAGATGTGCCAAACTTGATTGCGACATCATGAACCTGTTATCAGCATTTTTGTGTCTTGTCACATGATCTGTCAGTTTCTAAGCCAATAGACATGCAAACTATGTGGAAAGTGCTTAAAATGTTGCAGAGCAACCTTTAGCCCATTACCCGTACTAAAAATGTTTCTATGTCCTGACTTGGTCAACATTTTTCACAAAAATACTTTTGACCCTTATTTTATTTTGAGGAGTGTACAAAGCCAATGTACCATCAATTTCAATTAATATTTTAGAGCAATGTCAGTTTTGAATGATCTGCATATTAAGCAGATTACTTTTGATTGACCAGAATGAGCACCGGACCGCACACAACTGAATATGACCTTGGTTGACCCACGTGCATCTATATCTTATTGTACATGCATTACATGTATGTAATTGTTTACTTTTGATCATGATTGCCTTTTGGTATGGTTATAGTTTTATAGCATTTCAGTTTCACATGGTGTTAACGTAAACAATATCGATACTCCACCATGCAAATCACAAATCTTATGTTTATAATTTTGTCTGATTTTTGTTTTGTTTTACAGAAAATATCGCCATGTTGCATATCGGCAAGTGGTGAGGTGGTGTTAGGGTTATCTTGGCCGTTTCAACCGGGTGCCACTGCCATCATGTGTAATGGACGCAATCCGCAGGACGTTCCCAAACCCTGATGGACAGTACAAAGGATTTTCGTATCCACCACTGGATTAGGCCGATTTGCTTTGTTTTATTTTTTAAATTGGTAACATTTTTCCCTAGTTATAATGATCTGGAGGGAGTTACAAATTATTTTGTGCGTTCATAAACCATGATCAATGGCAGAATCAATTACGTGTGTATTTCATTTTGTGTCTTTTCGGGGGGGGGGGGGGAAGAAGTTGATTAATTTAGCACTAATGTGAAATAAACTTGTTTTATGTTGCCAAGAACTGAAAATTTTACAAGACCTTAGTACTTTCGAATAAATGACAAGACAAAATATTTATGTATTTGCAACCAACAATTGAGTTTATTTTTGAGGTTAAAATATCAAAATAAAAAAAGTTGCCTCTTGATGACGAAAACAACTTAATCAAAATCCTGTACATACTTGTTTGGAACTTGGCCATTGTTCTGTTAAACCGAACTGGAAATCCTTTGAAATTCGTTTCACACTTGCTGCTCTTTTCCCAGGAAAAAACTTACATTCAGCATAACTCTACTGCTGAGCAGGTTCAGATTTTCTTGGATTAAAGCTAATTCAATTAGGTTTTTTTGGCTTTGCATCACAAAAGGGAGAAGTGTGACAAAGACTAATATTGTAAATCTCATGTTGGTAAATCTCATGTACTTCTTTCTGCCTTTAAAACTTAAAACTTGTTCTGAGTGTACAGTGGCAATAAATTGTAAAATACAAGAATAGAATAACAATAAATGTGTACACGCCATGTCATTCTGTCTTCAATCAAATATTAATAAAAAATATAAAAGACATGTATATAGCACCAAATCCATTTGAATAAAATGCTCCCAGGCCCTTTAAATATAATAAAATAACCTAAAGTAACAATAGCAAAGATTATAAAAGATTAAATACATGGGAGCCAGATAAAGTGATAAAAACAGGCAAATATCAGCAAGGGCGGATCCAGGAATTTTGGCATGAGGGGGTCAGGCCTTTCTTTTTCTTTATGTTCGATAATATCCCCTTCTGTGTTTTTCATTATCTTGCTGTCAGAGCAGGGGGGTTATTCGATTTCCCACCCCCCCCTTCAGGATCCGGGCCTGATAAGTAAGTAAAAAAGAAAGAAAAAAGAAAAGAAAATGACTGAAATAAAACAGAACCTAAATGATACAATAAAAAAACTTCATGTGCATTGTAAAAATATATCCTGGACCAGCCAGAGACAGTCTAAAAACAAGACAGATAAGCTATACTCTTACCCTCCACCCCAAAGAACACACCATAGGTCTCCCGTAAAATGATACGCAACACCATCAAGAAAAAACAATACTAATTACAATAGAAAATAAAATAGTCAAGGTCGATTCTTCTCCAGGACACCCTCCTCCCCACCAAAATTAAACTTGTTGTGAGTGTACAGTGGCAATAAATTGTAAAATACACCAATACTCCCCTTGCAATACTCCCCCAAACACACACAAACCAAAACATGTAAAGAGTACTTTTCAAAGTCTGCTTTTTGATGACAAAACGAAAGTATGTGATCAAAATCCTGTAAATACTTGTGTGGAACTTGTGTAAAATCAGCATAACCCTACTGCTGAGCAGGTTTAGATTTTCTTTGATAAAAGCTAATTCAATTAGGTTCCTTGGGTGAGCATTGCAAAAGGGAGAAGTTTGAAGAAGATTAATATTGTAAATCTCATGTAGGTAAATCTCCTGTACTTCTGCCTATAAAACTTAAAAACTTGTCTTGAGTGTACAGTGGCAATGAATTGTAAAATCCACCAATAAAATAATGAGAAATGTGTACAGGCCATGTCATTCTGTCTTCAAACAAAGTTGATTCTACTCCCCTGGCAACCTCCCCCACCCCCCAAAAGAAAGCAGGTTCATCAGACAATACGGCAGGGTCTACCGGTGGTTTCTGTACTATAACTGTTGGCTGTACGGCATGGAGTTTTGTCAGGGGCTTCCCTTTCACAATTGAGCATTCAGTAGATTTGTGGTGACGCTTGGGTAGTCGACATACTTGCACACCTGAAATATATGTAAAATGTTTTTTTATTATTAAATATGTGGTTATTACATATGCAAAACCATTTTGTCACAGTTGTTTATGTTAAAAAAACATTTAATAAACAGCAACAAAGGAGACAATGAATTTGAGATGTCAGTCATGAAGCAAAGTTGTAGCATCTTAAAGTTCATTATCCCTCATCCCTTAGCCCTAATGCCCCTCCTAAAATCTACCACAGTTCATGTTAATATGATCGTGCACCCAAACCCTTGGACTTACATAAAATTGGAATGTCTTTCCCCATGCTGAGTATGGGTGCTTTGGGTGTAACATAGAGCTCTATGCATGGAGGAAGGAAAAGACCCTCTATGGTGTACATAGCACAGCGGCACAGTACCTAATCCATAAAAATAAGGCAAACCATGGGGAGAATTTTACAGGCCTTGGGATAGTTAGGTTAAACTTTACCTTTGTTAACTGGATGAAACATCTTGCGGTTGGTCTGAGTTTTCTTGGACCGGATGAACTTTGAAGAGGCATCTTTGGATGGTAGTTGGTTTTGGAGACATCAAGGTCTATTGCGCACCGCCGTCTTGATACAGTTTGGGTTGTTTGATCCTATAATGTAGCAGAAGATTATCAGAAATGTATTTCTATTTATATGCCAAAACCTAAAAACTTGAAATAGTATCTGTGTGGCACTTGCACAAGCAAAGCTGTAAAATGCCAAATTAAATAAACAACTGTGTGAGTTTTAAAGTTGTCTTTGTAAAAACAAATAATATGTAATCAACCACAAGGAAACTGACTGGGTAAATTTTAGATACATTTTGGGTGAACAAAGAAAATTTACTAGAGCGGGATTTGAACCTGCGACTTGGGTTGACGTGTTGGCGCTCTACCAACTGGAGCTATCTAGCCCTATGTTGGCGGTCTCCTATTTATTGTCAATATCCTTGTTCGGGGGTGCCAGTCGGAAGTCATGCAACCGTACACTGCCCTATAGCCAGGGATCACACCCAAGTTACGATACAACCTGGGAAGAGGCAGTGCCGGATACACCATAAGGGATGCAACTTTTTTACAAAAACAACTAAAACAGCGCATTGATACAACATTTGGTCTTGTGCAATTGCATGGCAAGGTGTTTTTGCACATTTTTGCAATTTATTAAAACATGTGTACCCTACCTTGTTTGTCTGATATGATGTTACTGCTGTTGTTACATCCTTACGATATGGCGCATCTGGCTTGAAGGTGCATCTGAATGACTGGTGAATGCTTCTGGATCAGGCAAATCCTGTTTTGGGGCAACTACATGTACTTGTACATAATGAGCACAACACATACGTCAAGCACAGTCAGCTTTGGGGGAACAGAACGGATACCCAACAGGACACCAGGCTAAAGGGTATTAAATAGAGTAGGTTTGTGTAATAAACAAAGGCTACGTAGTACAATTAATTTTTACTGAATATATTACCGGGTAAAATTGTGGAAGGGTGATTTATAAAAAGATCACATGCTTTTTGGAAAATTGAGAACCGTCAAAATGTCAACGATGAAATAATATAAATGCTGTTTTTTGTTAATTATTGTTATTTCAAATTTTTTTAAGGGGGGGGGTATGGTTACATGTACATGTACTTAGCCTGAATGATAAATAAATTAGAATATTACCTCATCGGCTGATGAGCTTGAGCTGTCTGGTGGTGGAGGCTGCATGACTCCATGCTTAGTCTCGTAGTCAGCAAAGGCTTCTTCCAAAACCTGTAAAAGAAATAAAAAACAGACATTATACAGAAGTTCTTTAATACATATTTGTTGACAATAATAAACCCTTTCACAGTAATTAATCCTAGGTTTATGAGGTTGTTTATACGCTTTCATCTCATAGTTTTAGAGTACACGGTAATGTGAATGTGCCATGTTGTTCATGGATCCCAAACACTTAGAAAAGCACTCAAAAATCCACTTATTCATTTCAGTGTTAAAAGTGGAGAGGGGGAATTAAATGATGATAACATGCAAATCACCCCAAAAATGAGTGGTGTGTGTGCCTTTTCTTCATTCTTGATCACTTAATACTTTTTTTCATTTATGAATTTACATCATGTTTGCAGTCCCTGACTTAGTAAACCCATCTGAAGGACCAGGATGGGAGCATGAAGATATTTTGGAGCTGTGCCTTCAAAAAACGAGTGAACAATTCTTAGGCATCCACTCAGCATTCTCAGACAGCTTTGGCAAAAATAATTGTCCATGGACTAACTTAAATACTGGTCAGCAAGACAAAGAAAAAGACTTAACTGGAACTGGAACAGTCAATATGGATTAAAATTATAGGATTCACACATGATTGAGCATGAATAATCAACATGCCAGAAACCAGAGCATGAACATGCCAAAGCACGGCCATCATTCACGGTCATGGACTGAGATTTAGCTACATACTGTGGCATACACTCTAGGCCACGTACAGTATGTAGCTAAGTCAGATTCAGAGCAGAGCGGCGGCCATTGACATGATTGGCCACAAGAAAAGAGTACAGATTTTCACTAGTCTATTTTTCTTATTGGGCCTAAATTAAATATGTTCAAAAGCAGCTTAAGGGATCATTTCGGACGTTTTTTATTCAGTACATTAACTTACCCGGCTTCTCTCTCTTTTCTTGAATGCTGTCCCAGTGAAGTCTCTACGTTTGAAGTGCCCCTTTTGTGACTCTGCGGCCACGGACCCGGAGGCCGATGACTCGGCCGACGTACACTAGCAGTAGTAGACGCACTTGCATGAGTACTCTCGATATTTGGCGCTTTCAGTGTGGGGATGGATCCAGGCTTCAAACGAAATTTGACTTCAAACCCAGTGATTCTTTCAATGCACTTGAACGTTCTCTACAGTCCTCCGAAAAATGGGCAGAACAAATCAATCAAAGGCCTACTTCTTGCCAAGAAGGTGAAATCCTTTCGTGTATTATTCACGAACTTCACCCATTCCTTTGATATCGCAGGATCGCGCGGAAATTGAAAAAAATGAGTTTCTGGATTCTTAATACTATTTCTAGTGCATCCACCAACAACACATGAAGTCGGCATTATATAACTGTTATACACAACAACGTCGAAAAAAGCTTCATAAAACTTCATGCCTTCTGAGTTGCTGGACGCATGAAAACGCATGTATAATATACACGGAAGTAACATGGCGTCTTCTGTTTACTCGGGTGCTCATGCGGTTATACGTCATCCCTCGCTGGTTTACAAGTCCGCTGGTACTATAATATATCGTGGATTTCATAGTGGATTTTCAATGGGTCTTTGTCGGGAACCAGTGCAGGGCGGGAAATTTCAAAAATCGAAGAAGCGGGGTCTAATTTTTTCGGTCAAATTGCAACAAAATTATAAAGAGAAAAACATGACCACAACAATAAATTGTTACCTGAACACAACATAAACAAGGTTCGATAGTCAATTTAATGTGAGAGTTCTCGTTGCTAGTCCATCTTAACAGGTCAAATTGTCGCATCGGTGCAACAAGGTCTATCTAAAAAAATACAACAAGGTCGTATGTGCAATAGTGCATAAATTTGCATACATTAAAACAATTGAGTACAACGTCATATCTTCCATAGGTTTTGTGTGTTCATCATGGAACTTTGCAAAAAGATACGACCTTGTTGCTTTGAGCAAAATCCAGAGCAGCATATTCTTGACCAGATACAAGACGGCATAGCTACGTGAAAACGCGAACGTAACCAGGAAATTGTTTTCAGTTTGCAATGTGTTCAATCAACGTTTCTCAAAATATACGGTGTAATTCAAATTTTGGCAAAACAGAACTTATTCGTGAGATATACTGGTATACGAACAATCATTCCATCATGTTATAACAAATAATTAACAAAACTTACTTTTTACAATCCGCCATCTTGAAACCAAGCAAAACCGATCACAAACTTCAGTTCACAATTGGTCAGAACACTGACGTCATCGCAGCATAACCGAACTCGCGAAAATGCTTAACCAATGACCAAACATGTTTCTGGTTATGGTTGCGAAAATGCGCCCCAGGTGAGGCTTCTAAAATGCGCCCCAGGTGAGGCTTCTAAAATGCGCCCCAGGTGAGGTTCAAAATGCGCCCCAGGTGAGGCTTCTAAAATGCGCCCCAGGTGAGGCTTGTATCGTACAACAAAATGCTACACAAATGTCACAATTTGTTGATCAAAGAATTGCTCTTCACAAAAAGTCATCCAAAACTACCACACATGTTGTGAAATGCTCAATTGAGTAGTATTTAGTTCTGAAAAGAACTGGAGGTACAACTCTGAGTTGAGTACCGCCAGTTATTTTCATAACCAATTACTACTCAATTGAAAATCACATGGTGTCACTCGCAATTAGTCTTACTTATCCTCCTCACCATGCAAAGTTACAAGTTTTACCTGCCATATATGTTGTTTTGGGTGTGGCTAGTGCGCAAAATGTGATAGATCAATTGTACTTACCAAAATTTACAACATCAAATATTTTTATTGATTTGTCGTCTGCTATGGTACTAAGTAATGATCCATCCACGCTGACTGATATACACTCTATTCTTCCTGCAATCAAAACAACATTGGAAATTTTTGTTTAAAGAAAGTGTGATCGCAAAAAAGGGAATGAGATTGCTTCCAATTCTTAAAATTTTAAATAGCATTATTAATTCTTGGGTGTGATTTGATAAGTGAAAAAGCCTGAAAAATGGGGAGCAGGCCTGGGTCTCCCTTTGGTCTAGAAGACAAAGCCCCAGACTCTCCACATCCCCACAAACAAGAACCTAGACATTTGGACACAATACAAGCTACTTCTTTCTTTCCTTGGTAGCTACTTCTCTTCTTTCAAGAACATTTTTGAAGCAAAGGGAGATTTGTAAAACAATCCTGAAATCAAGAAAAATCCTGAGAATTCACAGGCCTGTTAATTGATCTGCATGATTTGCTAGGTCGAGGTGGATAACTGGAAACCATTTTTTTTTTATTCAGGGGGGAGGGTGTGTGCAAGAATTTTTAACAGAAATAAAGCATACCACTTACCAAGATGTGCTCGGAAATGTTTGACAAATTCAATACCTAGGTCTTGTTTCTTCCAGAATTTAACATGGCCATCACAACTTGCCGTTATGATGTAATCAGTCCTGTTGTTATAAATAAACAAATTCACAATGTTATGCTGGTTAGTAATACAATTTTTTATCTGGTCAAACGTTTCTCAGAAACATGTGACATGTTTATTTTTTATTCTTACATGTACATTCTACTGACATTTAATCAAAAAGTTATGTGTAAACGAAAGGCCATTCAAATTATGCTGCTTACCGTAAATTTGGCACTCAGCATTAAAAGACAAACATGTTGCACTTATAAACCCTAACCCCCTAGCTGTTTTGGATAAGAACATTCCTCAATCCGCCAAAATCCAACACTATGCACAAACACTACCACCCAAATGTTGTACTTTGCTAGAATTGTCAGGCTATACAGTACCGAGTCCATCAAAATCAAACAAACTCTGCTGTTAGAGATTGAATGGTTTGGGGCAGTTGGGTTTAAAATATGTTGTCCTCTTTCGGCTGCTCCCGTTAGGGGTTGCCACAGCAGATCATGATCTGCATATTTGATTTGGCATAGGTTTTACGCCGGATGCCTTTCCTGACGCAACCCTCCCATTTATCCGGGCTTGGGACCGGCACTAAGCATGCACTGGCTTGTACATCCCCAGTGGCTGGGTTCAATTCGGCCCTCGCAGCAATTATGGTAAAGTGTCTTGCTCAAGGACACAAGCACCATGGTCGCGGCAAGGATTCAAACCCACACACTCTGATGACTCAGCCATGGTTGGGTTTAAGGTATAACATTGGTATTTGGAAACGTCAATTTCAACCCTCTAGTTTTCAAGAAATATATCATAAAAATAACCTTTGCAAATTTCATCACAAAAGATATATTTGAGAAAACAACGAAATATTGTTACATATTTTTCTGTTTTTTTTTTTAATTCAACAAAACAATTCCTCAGGATAATTGACACCTGTAGCAACGTTACACCAAATCAGTTTTAAGATAATTATTTGTTTATTTGATAGTCTTGTCATCACCAATTTACCTTCTTAAACAAGTGGGACACTAGGAATTATCCAATTGTTCACATAAGCTCTTTCACAGGGATTCAGCATTTGTTGTGTTTACAGAAAAATTCTGCACTAAACGGGAAAAAAGTTCTCATTAAAACCCTCCTACTGTTTGACCATTTGAAACCATTCAAAATTTCCACTTACCAAAATGGCCATTGGTTTTGTACACACATAGTGATACCATTTGAAAAGTGTTGGTAGCAAGCTTTACTACCATTCAAATCCATTCAAATGGTTATTGAATGGTGGATACACTACTCCTTGGTGTGTTTCCATAGCCGGATGGTTTCAAATGGTGAATGTACTACAAGTGGCTTATAAATCATTCAAATGGTTTTGAATGGTGGATACACTACACCTTGGTGTGTTTCACAAAACGAATGGTTTCAAATGGTGCACCAACTTGTCTGAAAAAGGCCCTAGAAGTAGGAGGGTTATTGAGATATAATTGAATATAAGCAGCTCCTTGAAATTGGCCAACATGTTGACCCATAAGTCCTCCTTGTAATATGTTAAAATGAGAGTTAAAACACATACTAATAATGTACATACTAAGACTAGCTTTGTTACCTGCTGACTTCTACGTGTGTCACTGTGTCTCTGTGCATGTAACTTTTTTCATACAGCTCGGCTGATGGTAGATTGCTCAAATAAACATCCTCGAAATCAAGAACTGGTAAATGAAAACAAAACAAGATGCGCTTAAAAAAGGTTTCACAGCGTTTAAAGAATTCTAATTATTTTCTTGCAATTAATTTCTGGAACCAGATACCCAACTAGAACCGGGTAATGACAGTTTAGGTCGATATCCGGATACCAGATAACAGATACCCGGTAAAGCATTTTTGTTGGGTGAGAGTCAGACAATCACTGTCACTGTCACTGTCACTGGTTCCGTAACCCACCAGGGTCGTAGGGTCGCTGTTGTGTGTGTGTGTGTGGGTGTGTGTGTGTGTGTGTGTGGGTGTGTGTGTGTGTGTTTTGTAAGGCAATGACATGAAATTTTTTCCCAAAAATATAGGCTAAGCTACCCTAAAATTGGGTCCTAATAAAAACCGACAACTGACGACAACTCACAACAATACGTTCTAAATGCACTGAAAACTCAAAAATAAAGTTAAAAATATGTTTATAAGGGACAGTGGCAGACATACAGGGTTTCGGTTTTTGAAAATGTGGTTTTAATTAGCAACAATTTTTTTTCTTCACTGCAGTAGTATTGGCCGCCATCTTGCTTGTGCAACGTAAGAGGACTGTAATAATAATAATAATAATGTGTGGACTTATATAGCGCACGTATCCACCAACTAAGTGGTGCTCAAGGCGCATTCTTTTTACATGTGCATTACACAACACACGGGACCTACGGCTTTACGTCCCATCCGAAGGACGAAGCAATTATGGTTAAGTACCTTGCTCAAGGACACAAGTGTCACGAGGGGGCTCGAACCCACACCCCTGCTGGCAACACCAGAACTTGAGTTCGGTGCGCTAGACCGCTCGGCCACGACACCCATTACATGTATGTGAAAGGTGAAAGTAAAACCAGACTACAAAGCGGGTGACATCGTAACGCATGTCCCGCCGGCGCACAAAATTTATTTTTACGTTGTGATTATTCGCAGGGCTGCCCCTGCGAATTGCCATGTAGTCCGGTATTATTCGCAGGGGCTAGGCAGCAGTACAGCAGTGAACGCGGTAAAACTCGATGATTCAGTCGTGCGCATGCGCACTGCACGCGTAATTTAATAGACCCATGTAGGCTCCCAGCTGGCCCTAGGGTTTCAGCCTAGGTTAGCCTAACATTAACGTTGATACAGTGTAGACTAACGTTAGGCTAACTGAAAATTGTGATACTACATTTAATTTAGCTACGTTTAATAATGAACATGCATGATGGAGGGCAAAGAATTTGATTCTTTTATAAGTTTTAAAACTTTTCTAGACCAGTATAGCAAGGAGAATAATACTGTATACTGTACGTTGACAGCAGGACTGCCCAATATTCAAATAAAGTAGTAAATAATGATGGTGCAAACCCATTCAGTGACACCACATCTTCGTTGACTTTTGTTTTTGTTTTCCAAGATGTATTTGTCATACAAATTGAAATACAGTGAATCCGTATTTGACTATTTCCACAATTTGTCAATTTGACAATGAGTTTTGTGGGAATAGTAGGCTTTTTTGTATGAACGTACCAATAATGACCGATTGGTCAAATTGGGGGAATGTGTAAAAGAGACAGGATATTTTTTCAGATCCTTTAGGGCAGCCCTGCGAATTAGCCGTACGTGTAACACAATCCGCAGGGCTTCCCTGCGAATTAGCTGCATGTAACACAATTCGCAGGGCAGCCCTGCGAATTAGCGCTGTAATACAATTCGCAGGGCAGCCCCGCGAATTAGCCGTACGTATGCTACAATTCTGCAGGGCAGCCCTGCGAATAAGCCTCCTTATTTTTTTATGTACAATGGTTATAATTTTATGTTTGTAATTCATTGTTATTGTTTTACAATTTACACTCCATAAAAATACAACAAGACTTCCCTCCCCTGGCATGGGCCGACAAAAATTTCACCCTATAATGGTAGTCTTTTTGCGTTGCGCAAGCAAGATGACGGCCAATATTACTAACACATTACTGCAGCAAAGAAAATCATTTTTATTGCGAATTAAAACCACATTTTCAAAATTTGAAACTCGTTTTGTCTGCCACTGTCTTTTATAAACATATTTAGGCCTGTAACTTTATTTTTGAGTTTTCAGTGCATTTAGAACGTGTTGTCGTCAGTTGTTGTGAGTTGTCGTGAGTTGTCAGTTTTTAGTAGGAACGCTAACATGGCTAAAATTTAATTTAAAAAACAAATGAATAAATGCATATGGTTCAATTTCAAAGAGTAAGGACCAGACTATTCTACTATTCCATTGATAGAGCCTGCGTAATCATTTGAAGAGGAGTCTCGGTACCCCGCAGTACGTTGAAGTGTGTTTCACTTTTCTGATTCTACTCTTTCTACTAATTCTAGTTAAAAACCGATTAAAATTAAATATATAGTTTATTACCCTTCCTTTTCTTTGGTTTTACTGCTTCAGCTGGCATAGGTCCTATCCATTCCTCATCTCCTCCTTCATCGTCTTCTATTTGGCGTTTTCCCTCTGCAATTGACTTGTCTTTTGGCGGTTCCATTTTCACCGTGTTCACTGCTAACGTTATTCGTTTTGTTAAAACTTTTGCTGCAACAACAAACGAGCTGAGCTGGAACAACTGTTTGCCCATTTGAAACAGAATACCCGAATAAGAATGATTGTCAGTTGTTTGCGAAGGCCGTTTGCGAATGCCAAATACTTGGGTGGACATTTTGTTACGAATAACCAAATCTATTTTTAATTTTCTAGTCTTTTTTAGTTTCAGAGGGAGAAATGTTATTGGGGCTTTGCCATGGAAATAATACGGAAGTGTATGACTTTTATATAAGTCATAATTTTTTAACGTTATAATTATGAGTCATCATGACTTAAGGCGAGTATTTTTTGTTATGATATCCCTTTAACGCTTCCGTAAAATAATCTTATTAATTGTATAAATTATTAGGGCCTACCCTATGCTTAATTTGTGTGACTAAATGGGGAATATTGCACCAAAAAAGGAGGGCAAAAATAAATCATATCGAGTATAAGACTAAGCTCGATTACGGTGGGAAATTATGGCAGTCACCGAGTTAATCTAAAATTAGCATTCCAATTCCATGCCCTGTGTTGATCGTGACGATACTGCCCCTTTGATTGTTAAAACATTACATATTCACACAAAGTACAATGATAAAACAAATAAGACATTTAGCCTATGCGCAATGTTAATGTTTTCCGTATTTAATTTTGCTTTAAAAAATAAAGTGTATAGTTCCTACTACAATAACGCCGCAACTTTTACAATGTAACATCTTATAGTATTACAATTTTAAGAAGTCTTCAAGTTTTAAGTTCCTAGTCAGATTGTCCGAGTATGTTTCCGTGTAATGGACTTCCAAAGTTCACAAAACGTGCATGACTGCGTTATTACATTATCAATTTATCACATCCTAACACAGGAATGAAATGAACCAAAATTAATGTGGCATCATCATAAAGCCCATTAAATTCTCTTTTAAGTTGATATCCATATCTCAAAATTTGGGGGACATTCCTGATCTGCAAATAATATACTCTTCTACCATTAGCCCCATATACAGGTCTCTGAATCCAATGTCATACTAGCTTATTGTTCCGTGCGATGTCCCGTCAAATCAGTCAATCTGCCCCCATCCCTAAAGGTATTCAAAATGTTTTAAAAATAATAATAAGTAATGAAAAGAAAAGAAAGAAACTATATAGTCTTTCTGATTCTCTGATCTGCCCCCGTAGTTTTAAATGTTAAATCTCTTTTCCCACTTACTACGTTGTGTCCACTTCTTAACATAATTTTTAAACATTACATACAAAGAACAATGCAAATTAAAAAGTAATACATTTCTGCGTATGTAGTTTCCGTATAATAAAATGTAAACAAATTACATTAAAAAAATTAATGAGTATAGTTCCTCCTCCAATCACACCACAACCTTTACACTGTAACATCTCCATACATGTGTTACGATTTTTAAAACTATCTGAGTATAGCATTGTTAGTGTTAATACTTTTATTATATTAAACCAATAAGTTCTCATTTGATTTTGCTTTGACCGGTAAGCAATAAAATGACAAATAAATGACTGTCAGTTCTCATCGGTGGATTGGGGGTGCTTAGCTCCTATACATATTATCTGCAAATAATAAACTCTGCTGTCACTAACCCCATATACAGGTCTCTGAATCCATGTCATAATGGCTTAACCCTACACCCCCGCCCGTAAAATCAGTCCAAAAAAAATACAAAATACAAAGTGATAAAATAAATAATAATAATAATAATAATAATAAATTAAAAAATAAAGTATTCAAAAATATAATTTTAATATAATTAAAAAAAGAAAAACTATGTAGCCTTTCTGATTCTCTGATCTGTCACGTAGTTTTAAATATCTGGGGATTTCATGATTTCTCCCTTGTTATGTTGTGTCCACTTAACATTACTTTTATAAACATTACACACAAAGAACAATACAAAATACAAAATAATAAATTTAAGCGTATGTAGTTTCCGTATAATAAAATGTAAACAAATTTATATTTACAGAATTACTAGTTCCTCCACTGATCACACCACAATCTTTACACGGTAACATCTGCATACATGTGTTACGATTTTTTCTGATTAATATAATTATTATTAAGTTTTCATGTTTTAACCAATCTGAGTATAGTACTGTTATAGTGTTACTGTTAGTACATAATACAAAGAAGTCGTCTTTTGATTTTGCTTTGACCAGTAATTAACAATAAAATGACAAATAAATGACTGTCGGTATTTTTCATCGGCGGATTGGGGATACTTAGCCCCTATAGATATTATCTGCAAATAATATACTTTGCTGTCATTAGCTCCTTATACAGGTCTCTGAATCCGTGTCATAATGGCTTAACCCTACCACCCCCGTCAAATCAGTCAACCTGCCCACCCCCCAAAAAAAACACAAAATACAAAATACAAAATAATAAAATAAATAATAATAAATAACAAAATTAAAAAAAGTATTCAAAATATGTTTTTAAAATAATAAGTAATGAAAAGAAAAAGAAAACATGTAGTCTTTCTGATTCGCTGATCTGCCACCGTAGTTTTAAATGTCTGAGGAAAGAAATGTGCTCATGATTTCCCTCTTATCATGGTGTGTCCACTTCTTAACATTACTTTTATAAACATTACACACAATACATTTATGCCTATGTAGTTTCCGTATACATAATAAAGTATGAAAACAAATTATATTAAACAAATTAAACACAATCACAACCTTTACACTGAAACATCTGTATACATGTATTACCATTTTGCTGATTAATATAATTATTATTAATAATTAATATATTAAGTTTTCATGTTTTAAACAACCTGTGTATAGTACTATTAGTGTTATTGTTAGTATATCAAACCAAGAAGTCTTCTCAATTTTGATTTTGCTCTGACAAGTAAGCCTTAAAATGACACATAAATTACTGTCAGGCTTAGCCCTATATATACTGAACAGCAAAAGAAAAGTCCGAGGACAGCAAAGAAAGGGTGTCCGAGGACAAGAAGTCTGAGTCTGTCGGGTTAAACAGACAAATATTTTAGCGCATTCATTTACGGGTTTCAATTTGTGAGCTGAAAGTGACTGTTGAAATTGCATTTGCAAGATTTTCACATTTAACAGTCACTTTCAGCTCTGAGAAAGTTATCATTAAATGAGTGATTAGAATCAAAATGGTTTGTCTTCTGTTTGAAAACTTGACAAGACCTCGGACTTGCGTTTCTTTTGCTGTCCTCGGACTTGCGTTTCTTTTGCTGTTCAGTATATATATTATCTACAATAATATACTATGCTGTCAATATGCAGGTCTCTTAACCTGTATCATAATGGTTTATTTCTACGTGCGATGCCCCCGTCAAATCAGACAGCCTACCACCCCTCCCTCCCCCCCCAAAAAATAAATGCAGCCTTTTTGATTCGCTAATCTGAAATGTGCTCACGATTTTGCCCTTCATTATGGTGTGTCCACTTCTCGACATTATTTTAAAAAACATAACACACAACTTACATAAGATACAAAATAATACATTTATACGTATGTAGTTACCCATAATACATTTATACGTATAATTTATACGTATAATTATCGTATTCAAAAATAATTATATAGTAAATATAGCAGGTCTATAGTTCCTTCCTACAATCACTGTAACATCTTAATATTACGATTTTTCTATTATTTAAAGAGATAATATCGTCACGATCAGAGCAGACTTTCAACAGGGCATGGAATCGGTGTCCTAGTTTAAGATGAACAAAGTGACTGAAAATTACTGGTTTATTTATTCAGCATCAACGGTAATATGACCTATGTAGGGTATTGTTTTCAGCCACTGAGTTAATCCAATACTAGAACTCCGATTCCATGCCCTGTTGATCGTGACGATGGTGTCCCTTTAAGCGTTAACAAGTCTAAAAGTTTAAACTAAATGATAATATTCTCCGAGTATATAGTACTGTTAGTGTAAATCTTAATATTATAATTTGTTATGCTTCATATCGATATTAGTAGCTAAATGTAACATTTACAGTTTATAATATGCATATATAGGGTAACAGGCTGGGTACAATAGGTAATACAGGCTGGGTACTAGGATAATAGGCTGGGTACTTAGGGTAACATGCTGGGTACTAGGGTAATAGGGTGGGGCCCTACCGATCATTATTTTTGGTGACATGACCCTAATTATTTGCAAAAATATGCTCTGTTGTCATCAGCCCTACGTACAGGTTCTGAATCCATGTCATAATGACTTATTGATGCCCCCACCGTCAAATCAGTCAACCTACCCCCAAAAAATAACAATAATAAATAAATAAAATAAAATAAAATACAAAATAATAAAATTAATAATAATGATAATAAAAATAAGAAATAAAGTATTCAAAATATATTTGTATAATAAATAATAAGTAATGAAAAGAAAAGAAAAAACGTAGTCTTTCTGATTCGGTTGATGTGCTCCGTAGTTATAAATGTCTGCAGAGAGAAATGTGCTCATGATTTTCCCCTTACTAAAACTTATGTTGTGTCCACTTCTTAACATTACTTTTATAAACATTACACACAAAGAACAATGCAAAATACAAAATAATAATTTCTGCGTAGTTTCCGTATAATAAAGTGTGTAAACAAATTATATTTAAAAACTTAAACACACCACAATCTTTACACTGTAACATCTCCATATATGTATTACGATTTGTTACTGATTAAAATAATTATTATTAAGCTTTCATGTTTTAAACAATCTGAGTATATAGTACTGTTATTGTTACTGTTATCTCTTACTAGTTATCGTATTCAAAAATATTTATATATTTACGGTAATAAGACCTTATCATGTGGTATGTTGTTTTTCAGTCACTGAGTTAATCCAAAACTAGCATGTACTCCATGCCCCTACTGATTGTGACGATGGTGTCCCTTTAAGTGGTAACAAGTCTCTAAGTATAAACTAAATGATAATATTCACTGAGTATAGTACTGTTAGTGTAAATCTTAATATTGTAATTTGTTCTGCTTTATACCGATATTAGTAACTAGATGCTACATTTTACAACTTATAATTCTGCATAGGGCCTACATAGGGTAATAGGGTGGGTACTTGGGTGGGTACTAGGGTGGGTACTAGGGTGGGTACTAGGGTGAGGTCCTACCGATCATATTTTGTTGGTGGCATGTCCCAATTGGGATTGCTATTCATGCTGGAAGTGCACCACTGTATAAAGTGTTCCATTTATTAAAGGAAAGGTACAACATTGGTAATTGCCTGATTACTGAATTATTATCTAAACCTAAACTTGATGTGAAGTTGATAAAGGTACCATCATCCTGAAACTAGTCTGTCACAAAACACACACCCAAAAGATTTTCTTCTGTAAAAATGCTGAATGCTTTTTAACAATTTTCTCTGCATTGAACTAAAACTTTCCCAGACTGATTGTTAAAATGTATATCTTGATTAAAAGAAAGTAAACATACTCACATAGAAGCAGTTTGCTAACATTACCAATGCTGTACCGTCTTTTTAATGTATATCTTGATTCAAAGAAAGTAAGCATACTCATAGAAGCAGTTTTACCAACATTACCTATATCTACTTAATTATTTTAGCTAATTAATCTCCATCGTCTCTCTACTCTTATCACGTATCCAAGGGTCCATCTGACCGAAATGACAAGTTGCTCAATTGTCATCAAGTTCCGGTCGAATGACACCAAAATTCTCATAATGCGGTCGATCGAAGGCCATGTACGTCTGTAAAGAAAATACAAATAAATATTGCAATACATAAAACCAGAAATCTACAGGTAATAGACTTTTGATAATACTGTATGACGGTTTTACATTATGGGCTGGATAACATTACAGACTGGATTACGTTCCATTGAGTCACACGGAAGTGTACATCTATAATTTTACTTTTGACAAGTGCGTGTTCAGTGCCACTGGCGCTTGACACTTGCTCTATCATCCATTCATAAATATAAACTCCACAATGGTTTTGCAGATTTTAAGACTGCATGGGTAGAGTTTTAGTGAATGAAAATGTTGTAATGCTGGTCGATTACATACTTACATTTGTATGCATCAGCCTCATGCATATTTTTTTGTGCCTAAATATATAATATACTTTTCATGAAACAAGGTCAAAAACAAACCAGGAGTAAGTTGTAGGTTTGAATCGCAAGGACATTTCTGATGAAAGTTTAAGAAGACGATTTGCTAATCGTCAAAATTAGTAAATGTGTACGAGACAGTCATGCAGAATTAGGACAGCCTCAACGAATCATTAGGTACACCGGTAGTTACTTGCTTTATAAGACTTTGTTGTATAAGACTGTGCCATGGTCGAGCGGTTTAGTGCATAGGATTTGGGTTCTGACGGCTGAGTCGAATCCTGGCTGCGACCATGGTGCTTGTGTCCTTCAGCAAGACACTTTACCATAATTGCTTCTCTCCACCCAGGATTAAATAGGTACCTGTGAGGGCACAGTTGGCTGTTGTGTTTGATTAGCCCTATGCGCCGAAATTGCATCAATTGAGCTGTATACTCCCCAGGGAGCTGAGATGGTTTCAGGAATGATTTATGCACCTGATGAGCAGGGAGTAATAATGGAAGGCGCCTTGATCTAGTTGCTAGGATATGTGCACTTTATAAGAATCGTGTATTATGAAGCAGACATTGTTTTTACAAAGACTCTTTCTGACATAAAAGCTACACTTAGTAGGACTGGCTTATTTGAAGTATGTAAAATAAAGATTAAAACTCACATGTTCTATTTGTCTGTCATTCATATGACGCAGGATTATAACCAAGTCTGAGAAGGATGGTCTGATGGTTGGATCTTGGTACCAGCACCGGACCATCAAGTCATAACTAGATATGAGAAAAACATTCAAGGTGAGATATTGAACAATAATACTCCTTATATACAATTTACACATAAAACAATCTCACAAACAGTTATTGTCATTGTAATACATTTTACTAAGGGAATCAATGTTTGTCGTGCGGTCGTTACCGCAGGTTAAAGTTTTGGTCGTGGTCACAGGCGATACATTATTGATGTATTATTAATGTTTGTATTATCGGATCTGTTATATATTTTGTCATATTAATACATTAAGCAATGGTCCATTCTGTGCTCAACTTAATGTTGCCATAATATCAAATTGTATTAAATAAACAAATTAATATATTGCAATATCTCCAACTATTTACTTGTGATACTTAATCTCATTTTTAGGACAGTCGTACATTTCATGCACATTTTGAAACAAAACAGTTATTTATTAACAAATAATTCATATAATAATACAAAAAACATTCTTATATAGCGCATATCACCATGAGGTCCCCGTCATTCATGTAAATGTCAACTAGAGTGAATTGTATAGCCCTGTAAAACTTGTACATCTTACATTTCTTTGTCACAGTTGGTTGGTTTGGGCATACGGTATCCCTTCATCAGTTCCACAGCCAATGACTTGGTCCTGATGGTTGGTAGAGTGCCCCTTTACAAAATAAAACATGTTAAATACTTCCACAAGAATGCAGTAATACTTGATGGACAAGGGTTTCATTAATTGCCCATGTTATACTGACTTATCGTGTCATCATTCTTTTTATCATAGGTGCGTTTATAAGATATTCTTGGGATTATTTGTCAGTGAAAGTATTTCGTAGATTGTATAGGCCCTATAGCAGATTATTGTGTAACTATTTCAAGGTAATTTTAAGAGCGCAGATGCATACTTCAGAGCAAAATGAACATGATCAACATTTCGTTCAGATAGTGGATTCAATTGTGAAACACAGGACATGTGCAGTGGCCGGTTTTGAACAAATATTTTTCGCAGGCGATATATTCTGCGCTCTGTGTTTCTAGAGCAAAGGTTGTTCTTCCATATTCCATCGCATCGCATAACTATATAATATGATTATGCTCATAATGTCCGTGTGTGTGTGTAAATGTGAATGAACAAGTTGGGCACTAACATAGGACTAGGATTGCATGCACAATTGATTTTCTAAATACAATTTACATAAAGAACAAGAAGAAAACATCAGATTATCTTACCAAGAGTGGCAATTTCCCACAAGAGAATACCAAACGACCACCTGAAAGCAATATTTTAGGAAAAAAGGGGAAATCTGAATGTTTAGATGAATCATCGAGGAAGGATGGATGAAGCCTCCATACCATATCCAGGGTGGGGGCAGGGGGCCAGTAACTTTGTTTTATCAGCATGTATACATTGTGGTGTCCCCCACAGAAGTCTTATCGCATGGGCACACTGGGCCCCCGGCGATTTTTAGGGGCCCCGAGATTAAATTTGAAAAATAAAAATTAAGGTTCATATTATTAAATAGCAGTGGCGTTAATGTGAAATCGGGGCCTCCTTGTATGCAAAATGAATGTTGGATCTGGGCCATCATTAAAACTTAATTTTAATATGTTGGGGGGCGAGGGGGTTAGGGGCCCCAGTACATTGCTTTGCCCGGGGCCTCAAATATTCTTAAGACGGCCCTGGTGTCCCCCTACCCTTTTTGGCAGTGTGTACCTTTTTTGTCAAGCACCTCCTCTTTTTCTGATCCCAGAATCCCACCCTGATACATCAAATTTCATGTATACATTCAAATTAAGTTAAAAGATTACAATGCGTCATATGTGTTGCATTACATAACATATTACAAGGCTTAAACTATAAAATACATTCAGTATAATACAAACAATAATGTAGAACTAAAATAATGTAGAACTATATATTTAACACATTGCCTGCGTATGTTTTGTATGTAGACAGCTTGAAATGTTGTTTTAAGCTGGTGGAAGTGAAGGTTGACGCAGACGCAAGTTGTTATCATGTTTAGAATGTTATAGAATATGCTGCCCTCAATGTTCAACTTACACATCACTCTGAGTAGTACGTCTGATGCAAAGTGACTCAATGGACAGCCAGCGAGTTGGAACACGTCTCTGATATCAAAAGAACAAATAATGCACACCAAATGTCATCAAAAGTTTGGTTCTTATATGTTCATGCTGAATAATTAAAACACAAATTGGGAATATAATATTTGTTTATAATAAGCCACAATGGTGTTGACCTCAATAACTTTGCAGCCATTTTAGTGATGATCGCTTGCATAACATATAAATGTTTTCTTCTACTGTTTTCTGATCAAGTAACATCTTTTTTTACTGATACAGACAGAACAAAGTTTTACATTTTGGATAAAATGAAACATAACAACTAAGAAATGTTCTTTTTAAGTTGAGATTATCATTTAATTCCTTTAAATATTATGAAGCCATGGGCAATTTTAATTGTGTTAATTATTTTTTTAAATTATATAAAACGATTACCATTGATGTCTGGGTATACATATCCCCCCCACGGGAAAGTCCAAAATCCGAAACTTTGGCAACCATTCCTTTTCCAAGCAGGATGTTTTTGCAGCTATGTCTCGTGAATCACCTGATCAAATATTATGACATCCATCAAAAATAAATCCATTAAGCCTACGTCTCAAAACAATATCAACTTCAGATAGATATACAAAACAATATTCTGAGGAAAAAATTGTACGCCAAAGCTGTTTGAAAGTATGATTAAATAAACCTTCATAGTTCACACTGATATACCATTAGACCAAACCAAAATATTTCCTGAGAAAAGTTGCAAATGCTGTCCTTTGTTTTAAAATATCAATATCCATCTTTGTATTGTTGGGCCACCTGACATTCCACATCTGGGCAAACAATTTGGCTTTGACATACCGCTGATGTGGCAAGGTGTTCCATTCCCTTGGCAACGTCAAGAGCAAATTCTACGAGCTGCTCCGATGACAAAGATTCATCGGAGTTCGACTCTTGGCGAGCCGTCCGCAGGTAGCTACGCAGGTCACCATTGGGAAGATATTCCAAAGCGACGTATAGAACCTCTTTACAAAGAAACATTCAAGTACCATACAAATTATACAATATGTAATTTTATTCACCGCATCAGGAAGTTCTGAAAGTCTAAATAAATTCGATTTTGAATGCCGTAACATTTTGCTTTCCATACATCACGGACAGACAGACTTAGCGCCGGTTCATTGTTGATACAAAAGAATTACCTAGTACGAAGTTCTACTTTTAAAAAATTCACAGACACGGGCAAGATTTTGTGACTGTAATCTAGTCATTGTGCCATAAATGATGCAGGCATGTAGTCTCTCAGTAATACCATTTTGATAAAGTTGACGATTGATTTCGCTACACATTTCATTGATTGTAATTACTATTTGATGATACGTTTTGTAATGTCAACTTTGAATGTAATTGTCAGTGGAATTGAAATATGAAAAGTCAACTATTTTCATACCTTCATGTTGACAAGCACCCAACAGTGAGACGATATTGGGATGGTAACCAATGAGGTCATGGTACGGAACTCCTCCATAAAATCCTCCCGTCATTCGGTGACGTGACCTTAAACACAAGAACAACAAAATAACCCAAAAGCATGAACACTGGCAAAACTTACGCATTTTGAGAGACTGTCCATGCAGGCCGGTAAAAAGGTTACACAGATCACTGTATTTTCTTACACTTATCTCAAAGTTGATCATAGCCTGAAACGTTAAGGTTCACAAACCAACATAAAACAGTTTTAAAAAACTTTTGATATTGTATTTAAACAACTGAGCTTTCAGAGACTTAACGATGTTTCGGGAAAGGTGAAATCCTAAACATATATTTCAGAGTGGTGGCCGGGGAGTGTGGGGCAAATTGTGTTCATTAATTCCCTATTAGTGTTATATGCTGTGTACTCTTTTCAGTGGCGGACCGTCAGAGGGGGCTGGGGGGGCAGCCGTCCCCCGGTCCGGAGGGGTGGGGGGGCCCGGACCCCTCTCCCCAAAGATTTTATTTTATTTTTTTTTTTTTTACATTCTGGTGGAGGGGGGTGGGGGTGGGGGTGGGGGGGGCTGGGGATGGTTGGGGGACCGGTGTGTGTGTGCCAGTGCGCGTACGAGAGAGGGGGGAGAGCTCATTTGTCTTTTGAAATTGTAGTCCACACTTGTCAATTCCACAAGCATTTTAGACAGAAGCATATTTATTAATTTTAAGGTGACTTCACCTGAAGAGGGTATGCTTTGACAGCTCACAAGGCAACGGAAATCACGTGGTTGGGAATGATGCCTGGGGGCCGACACTGTCGCTGCCCCCGGCCCGGCGGTAACTTGTTCCGCTACTGACTCTTTTGCAGACATTCTTAATTGATCATCTTCACTTATGGTGATAAATGGAGTATGCCTATCATCTACGATGGTAGTTTATACTCATTTTCGTATCATACCTTTCAGTATCTTGACAGCAGACTTGGTCTTATGCCCGCTTACGATCACTGTCCCTGACCTCACTTCGCCAAAGTTGCCCCTGCCAAGGACCTTATCATCAACGACAAGATTGCTCCAGAGAATTTCCCATCGGACAGCCCAAGATGGAAGGCCGACATCTTCATAAATGGTGGCTGATATATCTTCTGATCCAGTAATCGTATCGTCAAAGTCGGTAGGAGCAGGGTCCACGGTAGGAGTCTGTGAAAGCAAAATATGATAGTCTGGTTAAAGATGTGTCGCCCGTGTTTTGAGGCGGTGTTATTTTACCAGAAATGTTGTTACGCTTTAAATCCGTATACGTTACGTCCTTTATCACGCTGCAGCCATCTTTGTCAGATTCCCTGTATGCAACTACGATAATAGATCTAATCCCAATCCGAACAAGGTACCAGACTATTTTCCTTCCAGCCTCGGTTTGGTCACACGTATGAAAGAAAGACAAGATGGCTGCAGCATGATACAGATCTAATAGAAACCCCATGTCTGGTCTAACCCCCGGGGTTGTTAGAGGTATAGTTAGCAGTTGTTTGGCACGAGGGTTAGATGGGCTGGTTAAGGTCACAGGACATTCATTAAAGATACCGTACTGTACAAAAAGGAGACTCTTCTGTTTTCATTTTGATCATTACTGTAAGCTAGATGAGGCCTGGTATAAGCACTGTTAAAGGAGCATTTCAACTATAGATCTGTGAAAGGCTCACAATCATATATTTTATGGAAAGCAATAGACGTTTGTTTGCAGATTATATGCTGATATGATGCAAACTTTCAGTGGGCTTTTTGTTGGCTTGTGACTGTTGTAAACAATACTCTTTGCTGACTCAGCGTTGAAAACTATACAAAGAACAACTGTTTTTAAAATGAAAGTTGCTACAGATAAGTACCACCGCAGAAAACGGAGGTGTTATAACTAACACCAGTGGTGTTCATAGTGGGTAACTCACCCACCATGTGAGACACCATAAAGAAACTAAACAATAATTACGTTGCTGGTGTAATTTCTAAGTTTATGTTTTGCTGGGAGAGGGAGTATCAAATATCAATTGAAAAACTTTACTCTTATAAGTTAGTAGTTTAATTTTTAGAGACTATATCGGGTGACTTTTTTAAATAAAACACAAAACATATTTACCACTTTCCTCCTCCTGACACGACTGCCTTAGTATCCTTGATATCTTCATAGTCAGTAAGAGCACGGTCCATGGAAGTCTGTGAAAGCAAAACATGATACTCTGGTTAAAGATGTATCGCCCGTGATTTGAGGAGGTGTTATTTTTTTTTAAATCGAAACAGTATAATCACGCAGCAGACATCTTTTTAGATAGGAAACAACTGTTTTTAAAATGAAAGTTGCTAAAGATAAGTAGCACCGCAGAAAACGGAGGTGTTATAACTACACCAGTGGTGCGAACACCATGAAAGAACAAATTATGCACCTAGTGTAATTTAAAGTTTACGTTTTTTGGGGAGGAGTATCAAATAAACATCGATTGAAACTTCCTCATAGTTTTAATTATGAATATATCGCGTG
The DNA here is from genome assembly GCA_029582265.1 of Zoroaster sp. YZ-2022. Lineage (NCBI taxonomy): Eukaryota > Metazoa > Echinodermata > Asteroidea > Forcipulatida > Zoroasteridae > Zoroaster > Zoroaster sp. YZ-2022. The sequence goes on from CM055825.1 coordinate 37,944,224, forward strand.
ACTTTTAAAGAAAATGAAACATATTTACCATTTCCACTCCTGACACGACTGCCTGAGTATCCCTGGTATCACGCTTTAACTTTGACTTCAAGACATAAATAATTAAAACAGCAGCTATAACGATCAACAAAGAGCTGATCACACTGACGGACGACTGGAAGTGTAGTTAGTATTATTATTACCTGAACTTCACCCACACCAGGAATAAATACAAAGTCAAAAAGTAAAAACATTAATCCAGAAAAAATAGAAAATATATAGAAGATCATAATTTAATAGGCCTACTTTATTACAATAATACAATGCAATTGAAATAACTGCAAAAGATTATTTGAAACATTTTTGGGAATAAAAAAATCTTTAATTTTTATTGCTGTACTGTATGTTAATTACATTGAATTGTACTGTTGATGACATAAATGTCTATCTCTCTCAAGAAATTATATGCTTACCTGTCTGAATTGGTTCCATCAAAGGACTCTGAAGAATACACGCTTCCCGCATTAAAATAAGAAAAAAACTTATCTATTTATCCCGAATGTTTAATATGTTTACTTTCACTGCTCTCTTAAAAAATAAGAAAATGTTAGGTATGTACACACTATGGTATGCAGTGAAATAAAGTAAAATGGACTGAATATCTTTCATTAATATATTGCTAGAAAACACGGATGTTTGGCTTTATATAAAATGTTGATGATATTTGTAAAAGAAGAAATCTCGAGAAATTGAGTTCTGTGATTTTCAAGTCAACTATAGCTGAAGAAAAAGGAGTAATGTCTTCAATATCTTTTCCATAACGTTCCATTCTCTAACAATACATACACTCTTACAAAAGCTGTGTACATTGTACTTGTACGGCTTCTTACTAGGGCGCCATTTATAATCTAAATCATATATCAACCAACCAACAAACCAAATCAACCTAACAATATCCTTACCGTTCCGTCCTTGTCTTCCAACGCTTCACGTATGCTCTGGAGAAAGGCTGTATTGTGTTTCTGACATAAGAGAGGCCGTTATCCCCAACATGCTGAGTCCTTGTTTGTCTTTTTTTCCCTACTGGGGTATCATTGCTGTCAGCACAGGTTGAAACTCTTGAAACGCCCATCTCAACAGCTGGTGGGAGGCTTTCCTTTACGGATACATATATTAAAAAGTAAAAACCAGAGTAAGTCATTAGAAGAGGTTATAGATCATTAATGTTGTTGCGCGATACCTATTTCCTTTGTGATTGCCCCTAGCACCCAGGGCAAGACAAGTCCTGAACACTCGTTAGTGAGGGGCCAACTCGCTTGTTACACCTGTTCACAAAGAATAATACGCAGTACTCAATTGAGGTCGTAACAAGGCGGATTCGACCCTGGGATCTCGATCTGTGTTGGTTACGAATCAAGAGCACTATACCCACTGAGCTATTTCTGGCATACATGGGTACATATTGTTGTTCGGCTAAACAATACAATATTGTTGTGCATCCACAGAGTAATTTTCCTGCAGTTGACGTACCATCATGTCCACATGTGCCACATTGACTCTCGCGGCAGAATGTGCTGGTGGGATTTACGTGTGATGGTTCAGTCAGATTGAGCAGCACACAGGGTAGGACTTTCCTGCTACATGATTGCAGCAAGGAGATGCCTCCGGTGCTTGTCGCAGCAGGCACCATCACCCTTCTTGTACAGTACAGTGTGTACAATGGTGTTGCATCTTTGAAGTCTTGCGGTACTGCCTCTTGTGTCCATATATGACACCAAAGAGGTGACCCAGGTGGTGTGTAATAGAGTAGTTTCCTCCCTGCTTGAAGATCTCAGCCTTTATTGTCATCTGCTCCTGGAGCTTTTTAATTACCACAGGTCATTTGCTGAATAGCTTTATGTATTTCGTTTGACCTTGGCGCCTCCTGAGCAAGTCTTTGTTGAATTGGGATTTGGGAAGCTCATCTATGAAGGTGTTGTCTATGTTTGATTGACAGACATATAGGGTTAAGGTGAGATGCCCAACACTCGAGGATGATTTTGTGTCATAAGGAGGGGTCGACTTTGATGGATATTATTCAGGATCGTCATTTAAAAAATTCCTTCGTCTCATCTAAAGAAGTCAAGGTTGGAGCATACTGTACTGATGAGGGTGACATGCTGATCATCCACTATATACAGGCATGCTGTCATGAGACTGGCATTGATGCCCTCTTTGGCTGAAAAGTTTTGACACACAAAACAAAGATCTTATTGTAAAGCCAACTCCCGCTTATCGGCGTTCTTGTTCTGTTTGTCCGATCTAGAAGAAGGTATACCCTGCCCCAACCTCCTCAAGTTGAGATTCACCAGCTAGACAGGTCTCACTGAGGGCTGCAATATCAATCTTATGACGAGCCAGTTCCCTAGCAATAATGGCTGTTTGACGTTCAAGCCTTGAGCTATGGTCAAGAAGCGTACGCACATTCCATGATGCAAATATTAAGTTAGCTTTATTTCATAGTCTGTTTGGACCGCAGAATTGGATACACGTCCGGCCTCAGTAAGCTGGCAGCGTAGTTGGAGCAAGCGATTTTATTTTTAGGGATCTCTTTCTCTCCCCCTCTCTGTTCAGCTGGAGGACATAATTAACTGGGACAGCAATGTCAAAACGTCACACAATATACCTGCACACGGGCTGTATGTAAGTGAGTATGGCTTGTGCATGGCTTGTGCAACAATGCCGGTACTAGTGGCACCAGAGTAGACTTCAGGGTTTCTGCCAGGCACTCCTGCCTTAGCCTTTGAATAACAAGTCTAACTAAGGCAGCGGCTGACCAATTTGTTGCCTTAAGGCTAGTTCATACTTAACACGAATTTGCTGAAGAAGCGGATTCGTTAGGGGAACTTTCTAAACGTCACAATGAAATCACCATTGTTGTCTTCAGGAATTTCGCTTGCGCTTATCCTTATTCGTGTGAAGGATGAACGGGCCTCTTCAGCGAGTCAGTCTGATCTGCACCGAGGAAAAGCGGGTTTGGCTTTCTGTCTGGGTTCAGGCTGTGTATTCTGCTGGGTCCCTGTGTTTTTTGGCACGTCCGCACCTAGACATTGCAGACCAAAAAGAAACAGGTACTGAACTCGATAGTGGGTACCCGGCAATCCGGGGTTCCTGCACGGGCCTACTAGCAAAATTTATTTCTTAATACATGTAAATCATGTGAAATTGTTTAGTTTTTTAAATTGTCTTTAGATGTGGAGGCTTACCCGTTTTTAACCACGGCAAGATAAGGTCCTGGTTTATCCTGTGCATCTTCGTAGGTCATAATACTGCTCTCAGGATAAACCTTGTCAGGATCAACACCAGTGTAGTTCAAATTGTCTCCTTTACTAAGCCGGACAACTATGATATCATAACAGCTGAAAATAACAAAACCTGCATTTGAATATGCTATTTTGATATATTTATTGTCACAGCGATTACAATGTTATAAGTTTTGATAGCTTTGCATGGTGGAATATCGATATCGTTTCGGTTTGCGGTAACACCATGTGTTAATCTCAACTAACCTTAGTTGAGGACAGGTGTCTGGAGAAAGAACCTTATTGCACAACTCGTAGGCCCTCAACCTTCGTTAAGTGAGAGAAAGGTCAAGTTCAAGGGAGAACCGATTTCGCAATCCCGTTTTTCTCATTGCTGTCACAAGTGAGAAATATAGTTCCAGGAGAGGTTCATGGGAACTGTCACAGAGTTATTCTCAACATTTCGATTAGTTTGCTCTAATCTTCGTCCTGACGAAGATAAGATTCTTTATTTTCCCATTGGAATTCCAATGGAAAGTCTTATGCCAGATGTGGGCGGTTCATTTAAAATGATGACCAATCACTTGCCCCTAGCTGTGACCCCGTTTGATCCCACACATACAGCCATGGGCGGATCCACAAAAATTACAATGAAATAATCAAAGGGAGAGAAAAACAAAGCACACTGTGGGAATGGGAGTGCTCTCTCTCTCTCTCTCTGTATCTCTCTCTCTCTCTCTCTCTCTCTCTCTCTCTCTCTCTCTCTCTCTCTCTCTCTCTCTCCCGGGTAGGGTCGTATTTATCCGAGCTCCAGGAAACAGTGTAGAGATTTGTGATGTGAAGAGATTTTACGCATCTTATGGTTGCAAATTTATATTAATCTTACTCTTATTGTTCAGTACATCATACAGGGCGAATTTCAAATTGTCAGGTTTAACTGTTTTCGTGTTTTTCTGGGTTCTTTTTTCAAATTTTTCGTTTTTTTGGTGCTCGGTGAAGGTCACCATATTGGCTAAAGTCAGGCGCAACGGCTCCTATTGAAAATCAGCCAAATGTGAGTATGGGTAAGGTGAACGCGTTTCTATTGTTCCTGGTAATAGCCCACTTACCAGGGACAATGGAATGTGTTCAAAGCGCTTGGACACAGTCTCCGTACGCCAATATCTCATAGCTTCACCTGGTTAACCAAATTCAAATGCACAAGTGTTATCAGCTTCAGGTGATTTCAAACGCGGTCGAATAGCAGCATATCTGAGCTCGAGGAGGGCTGTCGTCGAGGCTGTCCAAAACGGACTGATCCCACGATGGCAGCTAGTCATCGAGCTCAACCCACTGGTCCAAGCTAACCACCCGGTTCACGCTTTCTAACAATGTTTATCCAGAGATCCTGAACGTACTCGATACACAACCCTGTCATCTTTCTGCAAAGTGGTGTCTCAGGTAAGCGTCCATTCCCCTGGGGTTTCATAAGGAAAAACATCTGGTCACATATCATGTCGTTCAGGCGGCAAGTATGTTCTTCTTAAACCGAACGTCACTCACTCCGCCTGAGCACATAAATATCTTGTATTTAGGCACACATTATCGCGTGTTTCTGTCGACGGAGCCGGTACGTGCTTTTCATGCGTGCGGTACGAGTACCACATTAGCCGTGCTTGTAAGAAACAGGGAACCGATGACATGATGACACAAAACGAGACTAATCCCTCAAACCCACCACCCACCTTCGTCCACATAACCCCACTAACCAAAAATCCGATCCAAAGCACACCCACCTAAAAGGTCTCCAAAACCTGGTCCGCTGGATCTCGTAGGGATGTGATTCGTGCGGGGCCCTCGCGGGTGTTCGGACCGCTGGTCGGGTTCTGGGGCCCTCGGGACCCTGTCGGGGCCGCCTGTGCGAAGGCTGAAGGCTGACATGTACCCGCGCCGGTGTCGGGGAGGTGCCTAACTGAAGTGCCTCATGCTGCTGGGTGCGGGTCCAGCGCGTCGGCCTCTCGTTCCGGCGGGAGCCCAACAGGGGTTGGGGCCCTTCGTCCGTCCGTCCGGCGCAGGAGTGCCCGGCTCGTGCGGCGGCTCGGCGGGGTCTGTGGGGACGCTTCTTTGCCTGCGGTTTCTCCGGCGTCTGAGGCTCCTGTGCTGTCCGTGCTCCTGCGTCATCCGGTGCCCCATCCTCCTTCCTCCCTCCCACCACTCCCCACCACTCCCTCCTTTCCCCTCCCAACCTTCCGCCGCCTTTCAACCTATCCACACCTATCCCAAAACCCCGGTTGCTCTGTCTGGGATCACCTCCCACCATCTGAACTTTTTTTCTGATGTCGTCTCAAAAGGAAATCTTCCACTCAATCCTCTCTCACAAATACCGTGCTGATTCACTCCTAAAAAACCCCCTCTCCTCCACGTAAACTTGTGGAGAAGAAGGTGTGAAGATGCCCATGACAGTCGACTCCCCTTCCATCACCCAAGTCTCAACCAAATTCCTTAATTCACAATCCTCCCTTGTCTCCACCCCGGCCTCGTCGACGAACGACTAAGATGACATGTGGGAAGACAACAGTCAGACTACTGAAGACGAGGCGGTGCCTGATTGCCTGATTGCCTTTCCAACACAAAAAGCGTCCTCTGTCTTCTAAAGAGCTCATGAATTTCTTGGCCTCCATAAAAATCTAGAAAAAACCCATCGAGGTGGCCCAAAGTCACTCACAATGTGCCCGCTTGACCCTTGTGAAACAACTCAAAGTATACGCAACCCACTCCTCAACAGAGGGCCTACAACGCGTAACGCGTAACCAAGCTGATCAAGACTTTAGATAAATGATTTTCTTTTGCTTTTCTTTTTATGAGAGTCTTGATTAGTTTTGGTCGCTAATATTGACACTGTCACTGATTTCCCTGAACACAGGCGGCTGTTCAATGCCAACCAAAATGCTGCCATACATGCTTATTTTGAAATTTCTTTCCCTTTTTCCGACATAGTGCTCCTGCAGGAGACTTATAACTAACACGGAAATAAGCTCTCTGCTGGAGCCTATGGCCCTCATTACTCATTCCCCTTTCCCTTCCAACTCTTATGGCTCTGGGGTAACTACACTGTTAATAATAAAAATTTAGAAATTATTTCAAATCTTAACATTTTCCAGGACATCTTCTTTATACAAAAACTAAACCAATGAAACTCTTTCCACATTTATAATTTGTAGTACCCCAGAGCGACTGTCTTGCTTTTTAAAGAGTCTTAATTCTTCTCTAAACATTTATCCTCTTGTGACAGTGACGGTGTCGTTGTGAATTCGGAGGTGACTTTGCTGCAGAAATCCTGCATTGGACCGTCATGCGCCCACCGAGCGTAGATCAGAGTCGCAGCAGCTCTCAAGGAAACTGTTGGTTACTCTCTCTGTGTGATGTTTAGCGTAGACTGAATCCCAAACAACAATTTACCTGGCTGCGGAATAACCCCTTCCAGGGATTGTGTGGTGTTTCAAAGCCAAGGTTAGATCATTCAAACCATCTTCATCCTGATATGTTATCCTCCTATTCATTCGTGAAATAACACCCTGTTTCTCTTTCTGATCCTCCGCTATTTCTTCAAAAATTCAACTACCTCAGCTAATTTCCGGGTAGCGCCTACTGGCATTTAATAATTCAATTCTTCAGGATGAAGCATACAAACAAATTATAACTTGTTTCTGGGGAGAATGGCGTCCAAAAACAGTCCGATTTCCCCATTTTAAATTCTTCAGTGGGACTTTGTGAGTCCCACATCAAAATAATTACTCAAATGTTTTCTAAAAAAATTGCTTCCGAGAAACGCGAAGCTCTTTTAAAATAATCGGACTAATGACGACCTTCAGTCTGCGCCGGAAATCACACCGGAGACCAGGCAGGTCCTCTTAGAACAAAAAGAAAAACTTAATTCTATCTTAAAATCGAGCGCCCTTATCAGATCGAGATTCAAACATGTCAACGGGTGATACCTCCTCTTCTTGCGCAATCTTGAAAAATCTAAATCCCGTTCTAAAACTGTCTCAGAATCGTTTGGTTACCTGGAGAAATCTCAAAATATCTCTGTCATAAAAATCGTATCAAATTTCTACAAAAACCTCTATTCACAAAAACTCGACCATTGAGGGCGCCCAGCTTATTTAAGGGACCTGCCTCGTCTTGATCCTGTGAGGCAGAGGACCTGGAGCATCCTCTGTCTCTAGAAGGAATTAGAAATAGCTGTTAGCCAACAGCAAGGATAAAACGCCTGGCCTGGACGGCCTGTCTGGTGAATTCTATCAAACTTTTGGAATATTCTAAAAGAAACGACCTACTTTCTGTTTTAATTATTCTTTTCTCGCAGCGAGCCCTTTCGTTCGTTCAGGAGGGCAGTATTACTCTTTACCAAGAAGGAGATCTGGCCGACACTTAGCCAATTGGCGGCCAATCTCCCTTCCTGAACAATGATTGCAAAAATCCTTACGCAGGTTGCTCGCTAACAGACTGAAAGGAATTATCCAGCAGCGTCGTGAGGTGAGGATCAGACCTACTGCGTCCTGGACGTTCAATCCGACAACGTAGGTCTGATAGGGACATCATCGAATATGCCCCAATGGGAAATGATGTCCCGCTTTAGCCGTGACCTCGATCGGCAAAAGCGTTCGATAAAGTTGATCGCGACTACCTCTTCGACGCCGCTTCAGGGCTATGGGCTTCGGAGACCGTTTCCTCGACTACATAAAAATCCTGCAGCGGTTCCGAGGTTTGGTCCGTCTGCGGTTCTCTGACGGCCCCTTCTCCGTTGAGGGCGTCCGTCAAGACTGCCCACTTCTCGGGACTGCTCGGATAATGAACCTTTTTCTAAATCGCCTAAGGGCGAAGTCGGGACGACGGTTTCCGAATACCCGACAACTGACGTCTCTTCTTTCGGTCTGCGTATGCAGATGATGTCTCGTTTTTGTCACCTCCGAACGCGGCTTTGACGCGATCAAAGACACTGCGATCTCTTTAACGCGCCTCACTGCCGCGCCCTAAATACGAGAAAATCCCAGGGGTTTGTGGGCGGGATCTTTTGGATCGGACAGGGCGACCGGCCGCTTAATTTTTTCATGGGTTGACGATGGCCTGTCGTTCCTCGGGTTCGCAGGAAACGCAAACATACGGCAAAAACTGGACTATTTGCCAAAACCGATTGTCCGGAAGCCCTCGCTGGCTGGTCTGGCATCTCGACCTCCCTTTCTTTTAAAGGTCTTGTTAACCAACCAGCTAACCACATCAAAACCTTTCATTGTCTGGCGGCCTCATCCGCCCAGACGATTTCAAGTGAACTCCAACGGCGGCTGGTTGTTCGTCCTGGTCAACAAAGACACCTTAAAGAGTAAATTATTATCAGAAACCTGACAAAGGGGGTTCCTTTTTTCCCCCCTTCTCCCTTTTTTCCTTTCTTTTCTTCCTTTTTCCTTTCCTTTTTTTTCTTCTCCTCCTCCTCCTTTTCTTCCTCTCTTCTTTTAAACAACCCCTTTTTTCATTGGGACCTTCTTTTTTTTTAATCTGGTGGGGGTTGTTGGGGGCCGGAAAAAAC
>CM055825.1:37953546-37981997 GCA_029582265.1 Zoroaster sp. YZ-2022
ACATAAGGTGACCCCAATTTGACCTTACTTCCTGTCCAAACCGGAAGTCAAAGTTTAATATTGAAAAAATCATATCTCAACAACCACAAGAGGTAAATTCACAATTTTGTACCATTGTACAGATCGTTAATTGTCAAAAATATTTACAAAAGATGACCCCAATTTGACCTTACTTCCTATCCAAACCCGGAAGTCAAAGTTTAATATTAAAAAAATCATATCTCCAACAACCACAAGAGGTAAATTCACAATTTTTGTACAGATCGTTAATTGTCAAAAAATATTTACAAAAAGATGACCCCAATTTGACCTTACTTCCTATCCAAACCGGAAGTCAAAGTTTAATATTAAAAAAAATCATATCTCAACAACCACAAGAGGTAAATTCACAAATTTTGCACTATTGTACAGATTGTTAACTGTCAAAATATTTACAAAACATGACACCAATTTGACCTTTACTTCCTGTCTAAACCGGAAGTCAAAGTTTAATATTAAAAAATAATAATGCAAAGTTTCTTTAAAAAACATTCTGACGTCATCATCACTGCCCTGACAAAACTCGAACACCTATGTGTTTGTAATATCACAAACACTGCCGTCTATTTTTATTATTTTTTTTACTTTTTTTTTTTACAGTAATCGTCATGTCTACTGTTGAATGTATTCTACACGATTTTGTATTTAAACCTGAATTAGTGAGTAACCCTAAGCAAGACATAGGTCTTAAGTAGACGACACAAAAACACTACATCAATGGTGTCAATAAAACATTGCAAAATGGTATACCCTTAAATCAAGGATCCTTATCTGATGGTTGAGGGTCAAGTTGTTGGATGATTCGTATTTTTATTTCTTACTTATAGACCAAAATATATCGCCGATTATCATGCAGTTTCGTGACACATATCAAGCATGAGCATTTTCATCTAGAAATGAGAAGAAAAATACGATAAACAACGTACCATAAATCCACAATCGATCTTTTTGCCAGTTTACTTGTAATGATGACATTTAACTGCTATATTTTCCGCATATCGTGCGAGGATGGGCAAAGCATTACCTCATCACTATTAAAGTAACATTTATATGAATAAAACACAGTATTCCCGTGCGTTTATATAGATTGCAACTGAAGATTTTATTTCATTATTGTATCAAACTTATTTTATCCTGGAATAATAATAAAATAGTATGAATGTAAATAGTAGTTATTGGCCTCAGTTATGTTTTGAACCTAGCAAGATCTTTCTCAGAGAAAGAACCCGCTAGGTTTGAGATGTAGACCAGAAACTACTATTTTGCATTCATATACTACGGCTCCTTTAGGTTGGTAAGCAGTTTGCAACAGCCAATTCTCTGTTTATAAAATAGTACAAAAATATATTTATACATCTAACTAACATTAATAACATATTTCATGGCTTAGCAGGGATTTTGGATTGTATAATGCTAAAATGATACCTTATACAAGGATTTGGGTATTTGATGTAGGGTCTTTGAGATTTGGGTATTTGGGTATTTGACCTTCATCAGAGGCTTTGACAAGGTACAAACAAAAATACATATCCATTTATAGTGAAAAGGAAAAGCAAAAGATCATGGGGCGGGATCCAAAAAGGCGGGAAAATAGTAGCCAATTAAAGATAAGCATCAGTCTAGAAAAGCCAATAGGAGTATCAGAAGCGAACAAAGGAGGGATTATAGAGGCACACAATAGGTAGATGTGGCAGCTTGTGAAAAAAAGCTAGGGTAAAGGAGGGATTACTAAGCCACACAATAGGTAGAGGTGGCAGCTTGTAGTAAGGCTAGGGTAAAGATAGGATAATACACAAAGGGATACAACAACAAAAAAGGGGGTTTTACACCATACAAATTGAGGAGTTGGTGTGTGGGTGTAAATAAATGGCGGTTATAGTAAATACCTGAAAAAGGATAGGTTTAAGCAAATACTTGAAAAAAAATAGCAGGTTAAAGCAAATACTTGAGAATAGAACAGGTTAGGACAAAAACCTGAAAAAGTACAGGTTGAAACAAATACCTGGAAATAGGACAGGTTAAAGCAAATTCCTGAAAAAAGAGCAGGTTAGAACAAATACCTGAAAAGGGCGCAGGTTAAAACAAATACCTGAAAAGGGCACAGGTTAAAACAAATACCTGAAAAGAGAACAGGTTAAAGTAAATACCTGAAAAGATAACAGGTTAAAGCAAATACCTGAAAAGAGCACAGGTTAAGGCAAATACCTGAAAAGAGCACAAGTTAAAACAAATACCTGAAAAGAGAACAGGTTAAAACAAATATATGAAAGGGGCACAGGTTAAAGCAAATACCTGAAAAGAGCACAGGTTAAAACAAATACCTAAAAAGAGAACAGGTTAAAGTAAGTACCTGAAAAGAGAACAGGTTAAAGCAAATATCTGAAAGGAGCACAGGTTAAGGCAAATACCTGAAAAGAGCACAGGTTAAAACAAATACCTGAAAGGAGCACAGGTTAAAGCAAATACCTGAAAAGAGCACAGGTTAAAACAAATACCTCAAAGGGGCACAGGTTAAAGTAAAATACCTGAAAATAGAACAGGTTAAAGTAAATACCTGAAAAGAGAACAGGTTAAAGTAAATACCTGAAAAGAGAACAGGTTAAAGTAAATACCTGAAAAGAGAACAGGTTAAAGCAAATACCTGAAAAGAGCACAGGTGAACATAGAACAGGTTAAAATAAATACCTGAAAAAAGAATAGTTGATAAAATCCAACAGTGATATAGTTGAATAGTAATGATATAGGTGAATGTAGCTGGGTTATTTTATACCTGTGTTGATGTTGAGGCCATATGGGTGAAGTGTTTTAAGTTGATGTATCCAGTGTGACTCCCTAAGTCACCTGCTAGTGCAGGTTTCAATTACAATAAGTTCAACATCATTAATGCTATGATTAGGGTTGTTAAAATTAATTGCCACAGGGTAGTTTTTTTAATAAGTTTTCACAAAGGAAACATGGTTAGCAAAGCGGAGGCACAATTTGGTCTTTGTCTCCCCTACATATTGTATACCACATCTTTTACATGAGATTATATATAACATTGGGTGTGTCACACTGGGATTTAGTTCTGATTGTGTAGGTGAGACCAGTACTGTGGCTTTTCACCTTCTGAGCAGGTTTGAGGTACAAACAGGTTTTGCATCTTGAGCGGTTACAATTAGAGCACCACTGTTGGTGCTAGGGAGCCTAGCCCGAACCAATATATCACCGAGGTTACGGGGGCGACGGAAAGCAATCAAAGGGGGCTCAGGGATGGCTGAGCGTAACCTATCGGAGGAATGTAAAATGGTCATGTTATCATTTACGATAGATGAAAGTCTGGGTAATCTGGGGTGATAAGTAGTGACCAGGGGAACTCTGTTGGGGATGGTTTTCTTGTTACCCCGGGTAGCCAAGAGGGTGCTACGGGGGGTACAGAGGGACCTATTGATAGCTAGTTGGACCCTGCGTTTGCTATGACCTCGGGATACAAGGTGTTGCCTCAGTTCAGACGACAGTTCAGACGATATATACTGAACAGCAAAAGAAACGCAAGTCCGAGGACAGCAAAAGAAACGCAAGTCCGAGGTCTTGTCAAGTTTTCAAACAGAAGACAAACCATTTTGATTCTAATCACTCATTTAATGAAAAATGCTTTCAATTTGTGAGCTGAAAGTGACTCTTGAAATTGCATTGCAAGATTTTCACATTTACCACAGTCCGCCAAAAGGAGATACCCCCCTCAGTGAAAAGTCACAGTCTTTTCAGTAGCGTGTATGTCCACCTTGGGCTTGCACACAGACGGTGCAACGTCGCCTCATAGAGTTCACAAGAGTCTGGAAGAATGCCTGAGGCAAGTGGTTCCACTCAAACACCAATCTCTGTTCCAACTGTGCAACTGTAGTTGGCTGTCTCCCGGCAGCTATCCTACGCCCAATTTCGTCCCAGACATGTTCAATAGGAGCCATATCTGGGGAAAGTGACGGCCATGGAAGAACGTTGATGTTGTTGTGAATGAGACACGCCATCGACACCCTTGCGGTGTGAGGACGTGCATTGTCCTGTTGGAAGAACTGCAGTTCAGGATGTGCAGCAAACATTGGAACAACATGAGGACGAAGAACATCATCTCTATACACGACAGCAGTTTCACGTTGTTGGAAGACATGAAGCTGTGACCTGTGGTTGTAACTGAACGCTCCCCAGACCATCACACTGCCACCACCCCATCTGTTTGCCTGTATGACACAGCAATCTGCGTAATGTTCATTACGTCGACGCCAAACACGTAAACGCCCGTCAGCATGTGAAAGATGGAAGCGAGACTCATCTGAAAAGAAAACTTGGCGCCACTGAGCACGTCGCCAACGTTGATGTTGCCGGGCCCACTGTAAACGTCGTTGACGGTGTTGTGTCAATATTGGCTCTACATATGGACGTCGACAGTGGAGTCCTCCATCCCGTAGTCGACGTCTAATGATATCGGCGGATACTGGGCCTCTTGGTCCCTGAACTAAGGCTGCTGTTCTTGATGCTGCTTGAGTACGGTTCCTTAGGTACGGTTCCTCAGCAACGACCCCTGTCAGCCGGTAACGTTGGGCAAGTCGTGTGATGGTGGTGAGATGACATCCAACTTGTCTGGCTACATCGGTTGCAGAGATACCGCCTTGCAACATTCCAAGGGCCACTCCTCTTTGCACAGTCGAAAGTCTTGGCATCGTTTGCGTAAAGTGTACACCTTCTAGAGCGAACAACAATGTTTTCTGACACAGGCCCTTTATAAAGGATGCCTTAGGTGACAATCCACGTGTTTCACCAACACCTGTCAATGCACGTGCACAATTCATGGTTTAACTTCACTGTGGTTTGCGTTTGTGCGAATGTTTAGTATGGACGCCAAACTGTATGACATTACATCACATGGACTCATTACATCATTTTACCATCATCTTTTCTAACATGCGAATGGTTACTAACTATTCTGAAATTTCGTTTTCGGGAAGTTGCGTTTCTTTTGCTGTTCAGTATATATATTTATATATATATATTTATATATATATTTATATATATATTTATATATATATGTTATATATAATAAACGGGTAGCGAGCAAAGAAAAATTGGCTGATGCCGGACTCGAACCCGCGACCTCTCGATTACCGTACGAGCGCTCTACCAACTGAGCTAACCAGCCCCTATGTTGGTGGACGGTCCATATGCCAATTATCTATTGCTCTATGGGGCCAGGTCAGAGGCCAAACCATATCTGCCGAAGTAGCCAGGGATCAAGCCCCGGTCAGATGCAAACAACCCGGGTAACGGCAGGTAGCAGGGATCACACAATTAACGGGACACAAGCCTTTTATGTGGTTGTACACAAAGTAGATTTATATGGAGAATCTGACCTGAAATATTATAAACGGGTAGCGAGCAAAGAAAAATTGACTGATGCCAGAACTCAGAACCCGCGACCTCTCGATTACCGTGCGAGCGCTCTACCAACTGAGCTAACCAGCCCCTATGTGGTGGGCGGTTCACTTATGCCATTTATCTATTGCTCTATGGGGCCAGGTCAGAGGCCAAACCATATCTGCCGAGTAGCCAGGGATCAAGCCCCGGTCAGATGCAAACAACCCGGGTAACAGCAGTAGCGGGGATCACACAATTAACGGGACACAAGCCTTTTATGTGGTTGTACACAAAGTAGATTTATATGGAGAAACTGACCTGAAATATTATAAACGGGTAGCGAGCAAAGAAAAATTGACTGATGCCAGACTCAAACCCGCGACCTCTCGATTACCGTGCGAGCGCTCTACCAACTGAGCTAACTATGTTGGTGGGCGGTCCACTGTATCAGTATCTATTGCTCTATGGGGCCAGGTCAGAGGCCAAACCATATCTGCCAGTAGCCATTATATATATATATATATATATATATATTAGTGTTAATGGCACCTTAGGGAGACATTTCGTGGTTAAGAAGTACATTGGGAACACTTACATTAAGGAGACAATTTTGTGTCTCCTTAATGTTTTCACCCACTCGTAGCTCCGAGTCTAAGTACAGAGAATACATTACGCACTGCTATTGGTTGAGGGGCCCGTAAGGTTGTGGACATTTCCATACGACCGTGGGGGTTTTCATGTCTGAGTAAAGGGAGGGTCGATTTTGGGTGGGTATACTACTCGCAGATAGAGAAGTAACTTACGGAGACATTCAGTTTTTGCCCGATTATAAAAACTCTGTATATATATACTTTCATTAGATTGTATCATATGTGATAATGAAGTAATTTGGAATCGAATTTCATTAATTTGGAAAAATATACGTGTATTTCTAAATATATACAACAGATTATTAAAAAAGCACCCCTATTTGTAGGATGCCTTAGATTAAGTCTAGCCCCGACCGCGCGTCTTCACGTTCGTACGTAGCACGACCCGGTACCAGACTACACGCAACGCTGCATGCATATGGATATTCTGCAATATGTACGCGTACTGGTACCGCTAGCAGGCACCACCGGACCGTGCGCGGATTGACTGAAAAAAACTTTGACAGTTAAGGACACTTCAGTATTTTTAATTCGGAAAAAAACTTCTTTCTTTGCTGCTCCAAAATGACACTTACGACCTCTGAAAATCTTTTAATTTTACTATACACGATTGTTATTTACAATAAAGAATCAAGCAATATTTTGCAGTTATATACGGAGCCCCTAAGGGGACAGGTAACGAAAAAATTTGGAAGGTAAAAAAAAAAAGGGAAATGTATTTCGTTCCCTCGAAATAACATTTCGTGGGAATGAAATAAATTATTTCGAGGGAACGAAATAAATTATTTGGTTCCCTCGAAATCATTTCGTTCCCTCGAAATATTAATCGAAACAACATTTCGTTCCCTCGAAACAACATTTCGTTCCCTCGAAACAACATTTCGTTCCCTCGAAACAACATTTCGTGGGAATGAAATAAATTATTTCGAGGGAACGAAATAAATTATTTCGTTCCCTCGAAATATTAATCGAAACAACATTTCGTTCCCTCGAAACAACATTTCGTGGGAATGAAATAAATTATTTCGAGGGAACGAAATAAATTATTTCGAGGGAACGAAATAAATTATTTCGAGGGAATGAAATAATTTATTTCGTTCCCACGAAATGTTATTTCGAGGGAACGAAATGTTATTTCGAGGGAATTAAATACATTTCCCATTTTTTTTACCTTCCCGATTTTTGTTACCTGTCCCCTTAGGGGCTCCGTAGTTATATCATTAAAACAAATCATAAGAATCAAGATCACATTGTATACAAAGATTTATGACAGGACGATTACAATTTATAAATTGATAAATCCAGAATTGTGCTAGACACAGAACATCAGTATGATCTCAATTAAGCGATCTCAATACACTACTGATTTTGACTTGCTGATATCAAGGGGAAATGGGGGAGAAGGAAAGAAACTCATACAAGAAACCACATGTAGTGTACAAGTCTAATGGCTTTTTGCATGCCTTGCCCACGACATGGAGCACAGTACATGTGGGTACAATAATACTACATGTGGTGGTTAGCTTCCTATCTTTGTTCACTGAGGTGTAAGACCAGTCAGGCAATTAACAATGATGTTTGCACTTCATTAGATATGCAGCAAAAGTAGGGATTAAGAAACTAAAGTGTCTTATAGTACAATGTAGTTACATTGAACCATGGAGTAATGTACAGCTCCAATTGTAAGTCAGGTGATGTAAATAATAAGACAACTGTGGCATAACATTACTAAGATGAAAAATGGAATTTAAACTTTGATAAAAAATTTAATAACTTGGCTGGACTCCATGGCATAAGCATTGTTGATGGATTAAATAACAAACCACATGTCGTGTACAAGTCTAATGGCTTTTTACATGCCTTGCCCACTACACTAGTACAAAGTACATGTGGGTACAGTGGTTAGCTTCCTATCTTTGTTCACTTGAGGTGTCAGACCAGGCAACAATGATGTTTGCACTTCATTAGATATGCAGCAAAAGTAGGGATTAAGAAACTAAAGTGTCTTATAGTACAATGTAGTTACATTGAACCATGGAGTAATGTTTAGCTCCAAAGAACTTTGGGAAACTACCAATTCAGAAAAGATTAATTGGTACATGATGTTACATTATGTGCAAGTCCAAACATTCATCTTAGAAAAAAGATCCCTAGAGAAAAAAGGTTATGTGTATTCATTGCAACATTGGGCAGTTTTTCTCTGTAGTTTTGTTCAAACTGACTACATACATTTTGTATTTATGTGCTGTTGTGGCAATGTACATGTAGGTGGTTTTGTAAATGTATTGTTCCAAAGTTCCATGTAATTTTATAGACAAAAGTGAGTTTTTAGACTTACATGATCATCTTATTGCCAAAACACAAAATCAATTTTTTTGCTTTTTTGGCCTAAAATGAGAACCGACGCATAAAATTGCACGAAACTTGACGTAAGATGTCGCGACAACCTCTCCAACCAGATGGGGGAAGAAAATGGACCTTCAATGGAAAATTTCAAATTGTATAGACAAAAGTGAATTTCTAGACTTAATCATCTTATTGCCAAAACACAAAATCAAATTCTTTGCTTTTTTGGCCTAAAATGAGAACCGACGCATAAAATTGCATGAAACTTGACGTAAGATGTCGCGACAACCTCTCCAACCAGATGGGGGAAGAAAATGGACCTTCATGGAAAATTTCAAATTCACAAAATCAAATTTTTTGCTTTTTTGGCCTAAAATGAGAACCGACGCATAAAATTGCACGAAACTTGACGTAAGATGTCGCGACAACCTCTCCAACCAGATGGGGGAACAAAATGGACCTTCAATGGAAAATTTCAAATTGTATAGACAAAAGTGAATTTCTAGACTTAATCATCTTATTGCCAAAACACAAAATCAAATTCTTTGCTTTTTTGGCCTAAAATGAGAACCGATGCATAAAATTGCACGAAACTTGACGTAAGATGTCGCGACAACCTCTCCAACCAGATGGTGGGAAGAAAATGGACCTTCATGGAAAATTTCAAATTTTATGGACAAAAGTGAATTTTTAGACTTAATCATCTTATTGCCAAAACACAAAATCAATTTTTTTGCTTTTTTGGCCTAAAATGAGAACCGACGCATACAATTGCGAAACTTGACGTAAGATGTCGCGACAACCTCTCCAACCAGATGGGGAAGAAAATGGACCTTCATGGAAAATTTCAAATTCACAAAATCAATTTTTTGCTTTTTGGCCTAAAATGAGAACCGGCGCAAATTGCACAAAACTTGACGTAAGATGTCGCGACAACCTCTCCAACCAGATGGGGAAGAAAATGGACCTTCATGGAAAATTTCAAATTTTATAGACAAAGTGAGTTTTAGACTTACATGATCATCTTATTGCCAAAACACAAAATCAAATTCTTTGCTTTTGGCCTAAAATGAAAACCGACGCATAAAATTGCAGGAAACTTTACGTGAGGATGTCGTGACAACCTCTCCAACCAGATGGGGAAGAAAATGAACCTTCATGGAAAATTTCAAATTCACAAAATCAAATTTTTGCTTTTTGGCCTAAAATGAGAACCGACGCATAAAATTGCACGAAACTTGACGTAAGATGTCGCGACAACCTCTCCAACCAGATGGGGGAAGAAAATGGACCTTCATGGAAAATTTCAAATTTTATAGACAAAAGTGAGTTTTTAGACTTACATGATCATCTTATTGCCAAAACACAAAATCAATTTTTTTGCTTTTTTGGCCTAAAATGAGAACCGACGCATAAAATTGCACGAAACTTGACGTAAGATGTCGCGACAACCTCTCCAACCAGATGGGGGAACAAAATGGACCTTCAATGGAAAATTTCAAATTGTATAGACAAAAGTGAATTTCTAGACTTAATCATCTTATTGCCAAAACACAAAATCAAATTCTTTGCTTTTTTGGCCTAAAATGAGAACCGACGCATAAAATTGCATGAAACTTAGCGTAGATGTCGCGACAACCTCTCCAACCAGATGGGGAAGAAAATGTACCTTCATGGAAAATTTCAAATTCACAAAATCAAATGTTTTGCTTTTTGGCCTAAAATGAGAACCGGCGCATAAAATTGCACGAAACTTGGCGTAAGATGTCGCGACAACCTCTCCAACCAGATGGGGAACAAAATGGACCTTCAATGGAAAATTTCAAATTGTATAGACAAAAGTGAATTTCTAGACTTAATCATCTTATTGCCAAAACACAAAATCAAATTCTTTGCTTTTGGCCTAAAATGAGAACCGATGCATAAAATTGCACGCGAAACTGGCGTAAGATGTCGCGACAACCTCTCCAACCAGATGGTGGGAAAAAAATGGACCTTCATGGAAAATTTCAAATTTTATGGACCAAAGTGAATTTTTAGACTTAATCATCTTATTGCCAAAACACAAAATCAATTTTTTTGCTTTTTTGGCCTAAAATGAGAACCGACGAATAAAATTGCAAAACTTTACGTGATGTCGCGACAACCTCTCCAACCAGATGGGGAAGAAAATGGACCTTCATGGAAAATTTCAAATTCAAAATCAATTTTTGCTTTTTGGCCTAAAATGAGAACCGGCATAAAATTGCACAAAACTTGACGTAAGATGTCGCGACAACCTCTCCAACCAGATGGGGGAAGAAAATGGACCTTCATGGAAAATTTCAAATTCACAAAATCAAATTTTTGCTTTTTTGGCCTAAAATGAGAACCAACGCATAAAATTGCACGAAACTTGACGTAAGATGTCGCGACAACCTCTCCAACCAGATGGGGGAAGAAAATGGACCTTCAATGGAAAATTTCAAATTTTATGAACAAAAGTGAATTTCTAGACTTAATCATCTTATTGCCAAAACACAAAATATTTTTTGCTTTTGGCCTAAAATGAGAACCGGCGCATAAAATTGCCTGAAACTTGGCGTAAGAATGTCGCGACAACCTCTCCAACCAGATGGGGAAGAAAATGGACCTTCATGGAAAATTTCAAATTCACAAAATCAATTTTTTGCTTTTTGGCCTAAAATGAGAACCGGCGCATAAAATTGCACGAAACTTGACGTAAGATGTCGCGACAACCTCTCCAACCAGATGGGGAAGAAAATGGACCTTCATGGAAAATTTCAAATTTATAGACAAAAGTGAGTTTTTAGACTTACATGATCATCTTATTGCCAAAACACAAAATCAATTTTTGCTTTTGGCCTAAAATGAGAACAACGCATAAATTACGAAACTTGACGTAAGATGTCGCGACAACCTCTCCAACCAGATGGGGAACAAAATGGACCTTCAATGGAAAATTTCAAATTGTATAGACAAAAGTGAATTTCTAGACTTAATCATCTTATTGCCAAAACACAAAATCAAATTCTTTGCTTTTTGGCCTAAAAATGAGAACCGACGCATAAAATTGCATGAAACTTGACGTAAGATGTCGCGACAACCTCTCCAACCAGATGGGGAAGAAAATGGACCTTCATGGAAAATTTCAAATTCACAAAATCAAATGTTTTGCTTTTTTGCCTAAAATGAGAACCGACGCATAAAATTGCACGAAACTTGACGTAAGATGTCGCGACAACCTCTCCAACCCAGATGGGGGAACAAAATGGACCTTCAATGGAAAATTTCAAATTGTATAGACAAAAGTGAATTTCTAGACTTAATCATCTTATTGCCAAAACACAAAATCAAATTCTTTGCTTTTTTGGCCTAAAATGAGAACCGATGCATAAAATTGCACGAAACTTGACGTAAGATGTCGCGACAACCTCTCCAACCAGATGGTGGGAAAAAAATGGACCTTCATGGAAAATTTCAAATTTTATGGACAAAAGTGAATTTTTAGACTTAATCATCTTATTGCCAAAACACAAAATCAATTTTTTTGCTTTTTTGGCCTAAAATGAGAACCGACGAATAAAATTGCACAAAACTTTACGTAAGATGTCGCGACAACCTCTCCAACCAGATGGGGGAAGAAAATGGACCTTCATGGAAAATTTCAAATTCACAAAATCAATTTTTTTGCTTTTTTGGCCTAAAATGAGAACCGACGCATAAAATTGCACAAAACTTGACGTAAGATGTCGCGACAACCTCTCCAACCAGATGGGGGAAGAAAATGGACCTTCATGGAAAATTTCAAATTCACAAAATCAAATTTTTTGCTTTTTGGCCTAAAATGAGAACCGACGCATAAAATTGCACGAAACTTGACGTAAGATGTCGCGACAACCTCTCCAACCAGATGGGGGAAGAAAATGGACCTTCAATGGAAAATTTCAAATTTTATAGACAAAAGTGAATTTCTAGACTTAATCATCTTATTGCCAAAACACAAAATATTTTTTTTTGCTTTTTTGGCCTAAAATGAGAACCGACGCATAAAATTGCACGAAACTTGACGTAAGATGTCGCGACAACCTCTCCAACCAGATGGGGGAAGAAAATGGACCTTCATGGAAAATTTCAAATTCACAAAATCAATTTTTTTGCTTTTTTGGCCTAAAATGAGAACCGACGCATAAAATTGCACCAAACTTGACGTAAGATGTCGCGACAACATCTCCAACCAGATGGAAGAAAATGGACCTTCAATGGAAAATTTCAAATTTTATAGACAAAAGTGAATTTTTAGACATAATCATCTTATTGCCAAAACACAAAATCAAATTTTTTGCTTTTTTGGCCTAAAATGAGAACCGACGCATAAAATTGCACGAAACTTGACGTAAGATGTCGCGACAACCTCTCCAACCAGATGGAGGGAAGAAAATGGACCTTCAATGGAAAATTTCAAATTTTATAGACAAAAGTGAATTTTTAGACTTAATCGTCTTATTGCGAAAATACACTTTGAAAAAGAAGTTTTCTACGCATATTTGTTGCACATACTTTTTCCATTAAGATTATACTTGTGCAAAATGAAACTTTTCAAACAGCACATCGCTAGAATCACACTGTAGAGCGGCAACTTGACCGCCGAACGCACATACCGGTGGTGATGTGCCGATGCATGCCCGTGCCGGCCAAGCTCGCACACCGCATGGAGAAAGCCCAATACACGCACGTGTACAATGCATGTGGAGTTTCCGTGGTGAAAATGGATGGCCAAAAGTTCTGCCGTAAATAAAAAGTGGATTTCGCCGTCAAATTAATTTCTCTTAAACTGCCACGAAGAAATCGACCAAGGGTATACAGCAGACAACTTGCTGTGAAATGGTATGAAATGGTCGTGTAAAAAAATATTTCACATTTTGGGCAAACTGCAATTTCAAGGTTTTGGACTTCATCGATCGTGTCGGATCTTGTTATAAAGGTGTTAATAGTACAAGTGCTATTGGGTTAAGGTGTTCGACTGTATTATATATATTTTTTCCTAAATAAGGGTACTATTGGAAGACAGTTTGGAGTAAAGAGATGTACACCAAGGAGACACTATATATGTTTTCCTAAATAAGGGTACCATTGGGAGACATTTTGGAGTAAGTGATGTACACTAAGGAGACACTAGATAATATATATGTTTTCCTAAATAAAGGGTACCATTGGAGACAATTTGGAGTAAGAGATGTACACTAAGGAGACGCTATATATTATATATTTTTTCCTAAATAAGGGTACCATTGGGAGACATTTTGGAGTAAGAGATGTACACTAAGGAGACACTATATATTATGTTTTCCTAAATAAGGGTACCATTGGGAGACATTTTGGAGACACTATATATATGGCCTATATATGGCCGAGCGGTCTAGCGCACCGAACTCAAGTTCTGGTGTTGCCAGCAGCAGGGTGTGGGTTCGAGCCCCGGTCGTGACACTTGTATCCTTGAGCAAGGTACTTAACCATAATTGCTTCGTCCTTCGGATGGGACGTAAAGCCGTAGGTCCCGTGTGTTGTATAATGCACGAAAAGTGGATTGTCGTGGCCGAGTGGTCTAGCGCACTGAACTCAAGGTCTGGTGTTGCCAGCAGCAGAGTGTGGGTTCGAGCCCCGGCCGTGACACCTGTGTCCTTGAGCAAGACACTTAACCATAATTGCTTCTCTCCACCCAGGGGTTAAATGGGTACCTGTGAAGGCAGAGATGGTTTGCTCTCTATGCGCTAGAAATGGCAGCAATTGAGCTGTATACTCCCCAGGAGCTGAGATGGTTTTCAGGAATGATTTATGAGCCTTATGAGCCTTATGAGCAGGGATAATAATATAATGCGCCTTGAGCGCCACTTAGTTAATTGGATACGTGCGCTATATAAATCTATACATTATTATTATTATTATATATATGTATATATTTTCCTAAATAAAGACACCATTGGAGACATTTTTGAGTAAGAGCTGTACACTAAGGAAACACTATATATATATACATTTCTTCCTAAATAAGGGTACCATTGGATACATTGTGGTGTAAGATTATGTACACTAAGGCGACACTATTAATTATTATTTCAAATGTTTTAATACAGCTTACATAATCTACCATTAGCTTACGGAAATGGGTACAAGTGATTACCAATATTTCCTGATCGAGGTTTTGTCTGAGTTAAATGGTCTACAACAGCAATCACATTACATTGTGTGAAATAAATGTACCGGTAGGCCCTTATTATGTACTTGGAAAATTTGATCATTACAGAAACTTAATATCGATAATTAATGTAAACTTTTTTTGATTACATTACGACATAGCTACGTCAACTTAGGTGTAATTGTTTTGTGTGATTGTTTTAATTAGTTCCCTCAAAGTATATGTCGGCTGAATTTCGAATGTATATATTGGATTGTATATAAGTGATGCATGCAGTAGACAGCTATGCCTTCAGGGGATACGTCTCCCAAGGTACTTCTCTTACGTGTCTCCCAACGGTACCACTTGAGTAAAATTACCTAAAGGAGACAAAAATAACTGCGGAAAAGCAATATATCCAAACAGGCTTCCCCTATTCCAGTAAGTGTTACACACATTAATAAAGGTCCTTTTCGTCAATATTTTGGATGGTGAAAGTAACAACTGTAATATTTGTTTTTCATGATATCTGGCAAAAGTGAAATGTCTCCCTAAAGGTGCAATTTTTCTGGTGTCTCCCAAAGGTGAAATCTAGTGGTATATATATATATATATATATATATATATATATATATATATATATATATATATATATATATATATATATATATATATATATATATATATATATATATATATATATATATATATATATATATATATGTATATATATATGTATATATATAT
This sequence comes from Zoroaster sp. YZ-2022, assembly GCA_029582265.1. Lineage (NCBI taxonomy): Eukaryota > Metazoa > Echinodermata > Asteroidea > Forcipulatida > Zoroasteridae > Zoroaster > Zoroaster sp. YZ-2022. The sequence continues at coordinate 37,968,892 of CM055825.1, forward strand.
ATTTATATGTGTCGTTATTAATATTCGCTCAGCAAGAAACAAAACAGCTGATTTTTATGACTGCGTGTTCATGTAGAGCCGACATATTTGCATTAACCGAGACTTGCTTAAATGACATTGACACTGCCCATAGGATTGAACTAACTCCACCTGGCTGTAATTTGTTTGATCACATATGCACTCAACACAGGGGAGGGGGAACTGCCCTTCTTGTACGTGATACTATGCAGGTTAAAAAGATTGCTGCTGATGAGCTGAACTCCTTTGAATTTTCAGAATGGATAATTGTAGATGGTTCTCAACGACTACGGATTGTGATTGTGTATAGACCACCATATTCACCAAATCACAGGGTTTCAACGGGTACATTTTTCAACGAATTGGCTGAATACCTTGAGTCAGTTATACTATCTCCTGAGCCATTATTAATCACCTGTGACTTTAATATCCATGTAGACATTGCTAATGACCACGATGCATTGCGGCTTATCGAGTTACTTGAATCAATGAATCTTGAGCAGCATATGCACTGCCCAACTCATCAACATGGACATACGTTAGATTTGATAGCTCACCTGTGCCAGATTATATGATTTCAGATGATATTTCTCTACTCTGTAATTTATCCTTTGTGAAACCACCACTTCGTGTTAAAAATATTGCTTATAGGAAAATTAAAGCCATTGACACCAAGCTGTTGAGAAGTGAACTCAGGGTATCAGAGCTGTGTGTCAACCCTTCTCATCATCTCAATGAGATGGTGGGAGTTACAATATAACCCTTGCAGAAGCCTTAGATAGACATGCTCCTCTTCTCACTAAAACCATTTCTGTCAGGCCCCTTGTACCTTGGTACAACAGTGACATCAAAGCTGCTAAGAGAACAAGAAGGCAGGCTGAACGGAAATGGCGCAGAACAAGGGCAGTTTCTGATCTGAACATTTACAGGGAACGGAGGAACTCTGTTGTTAAGCTTATGGACAGAGTTAGACAGGACTTTTATACTACACTCATTAATGATAATTGTTTTGACCCTCGGAAGTTGTTCAAGGTCACGAAAAAATTACTTAAAAAACTACTGTCACTCCCTTACCACCGTTCACAGATAAATTGACATTTGCTAATGAGTTGGGTCAGTTCTTTATTGGGAAAATTGATCATATTCACGCTAAGCTTGACAGGTAACTGCTGAGCTATGGACCTATGGAGTATTTATCTGACGTCAGTGCATCTCGGTGCACCATGGACTGTTTTTCACCGCTTACTGAATTGGATGTGATGAATCTTATTAAACAATCTGCGCATAAGTCTTGCCCTCTTGACCTGTTGTGGTTGATTGCATTGAGGTCTTGCGTCCGACTATTACTAGGATCATCAATGCATCATTAACCTCCGGTACCTTCCCAGAAGATTGGAAAGAGTCATTGGTAACACCTTTGTTGAAAAAACAAAACCTTGACCCTGTGCTTGATAATTACTGCCCAGTCAGTAATCTTTCATTTGTGTCAAAACTGATTGAGAGAGCTATTTTTAATCAGGTTCACGAGTATTTGACTGTTATGTTAATAATCTGTGTCCACCACTTCAGTCTGCCTATCGGAAGAATCATAGTACCGAAACAGCACTTCTTAAGGTATACAATGGCATTATTATGAAAATGAACAGCCGGCATGTCGTCCTTCTTACTTTATTGGACCTCAGTGCAGCGTTTGATACGGTTAACCACAACGTTCTTTTAAATCGTCTTAAATCGAAATTTGGGATATGTGGACTTGCAATGGTTTGGTTTGCATCGTATTTAGCTGGCAGGAGTCAACGTATACTGATACAGGGATCCGAGTCAGATAAGTTTGATCTTACCTATGGCGTACCACAAGGTTCATGTCTGGGACTCTTGCTGTTTGTCATGTACTCCTCAAGGTTATTTGATATTGTTGAAACCCACTTACCTGATGTTCATTGTTATGCAGACGATACACAATTGTACATATCATTTAAACCGGTTAGTTTGGCTAATCAACAGGTTGCCATCTTGGCGATGGAGAATTGAATCAAAGATATCAGAGAGTGGATGTTACATGATAGACTTATTTATGTTGAATGATAGTAAGACTGAGTTTATTATCCTGGGTTCCAAACAACAATTGTCTAAGATCAATATTTCTCACATTACAGCGGGGGGTACTAATATCACGCCTGTCTTCAATGTTAGAAATCTGGGCTTCTGGTTTGACTCCAATTTGTCTATGAATTCTCATATCACTAAAGTCTGTTCTACCAGTTTTTATCATCTCCATAATATAAAACGTATTAGTAAATATTTATCGCATAATTCTCTTATCATTTTAATTCATGCGTTCATCACCAGTCGTCTAGATTATTGTAATAGTTTATTTTATGGTCTGCCACTTGTTCAACTAGCAAAGTCACAAAGGATACAGAATACTGCTGCTGCCAGGGTAGTTATGTTAAACACACATAGATTAGGTCATATTACCCCCGATTCTTAAGGTCTGCATTGGTTTGCCTGTTAAATTTCGCATTCATTTTAACATTTTATTGCTTATCTTCCCTGCTGGTTGTATAGCCATATTATTATTATTATTATTATTATTATTATTATTATTATTATTATTATTATTTATTATTATTATTATTATTATTATTATTATTATGTATGTATTATTATTATTATTATTATTATTATTATTATTATTATTATTATTATTATTATTATTATTATTATTATTATTATTATTATTATTATTATTATTATTATTATTATTATTATTATTATTATTATTATTAATTTCAACGATTTCATTTTAAGTGCAGGAAGGTTTGTTTTATTTATGTAAATTACCGGTCAAAATTAAATATAGTCACTTAAAGAAATTAACTTATTAGGGTTTTGGCCTGGTCTGAAACAAAGTACGTCATCATAACGTCAGTAAATATGTTATTCAAATTTTAGTGTGACGCTACGGGGGTTGAGACGTCTCGACCCTTGTGACAACTCGACACGAACAACTAGGATCCATGACAGCATTCGAGCCTTGTGACAACTCGACCTACCAAAACTCGACCCACGAGTTGTCATACTTCGCATTTTCACATAAATACAAAACATGCAGCATGAAAGCTCGTAATGTGACTCAGTTTGTAGAACCAATTACCTCATCATTACGTCAGTAAATATTATTTTTATAAACATTTTAGTCTAATCTGCGGGACGTATAGATTGGCGAGAACGGACAAGTCGACCTAAACAAATAGTGTGACCCTGCAGGGGGTTAAGACATCTCGACCATTGTGAAAACTCGACTTAATCAAAACTCAACTCACGAGTTGTAATATTAGTACTTGGCATTTTCGCATAAAAACAAAACATGCATCATATTGTTACGAATCTTACCCTTTGATTTTGGTAAATATTAGCGCCCTCTATTTCACTTCTTCCGCTTCCAATATTTTGCTTACGATGCAATTTCTAGCACTCTAAGTCCCAGAGTTTGTTTCCCTGGACCCTCGATTGTCCGCTATGAATATGCAATCCTTATACATGGCCGCTACTTTTGCTTATGCATATCCAGCGCCAACACAATGCATAATGCACACCAGCGTGAGCCTCGTGTGTGTACCACACCCTCCCACCACGTGGCTTGGAGCCGTCCTTTGGACTTTTTTCACCTATTTTCCTCGGAGTCCACCCTACACACCGAACACGGTTCGTGGGTGTAGCACGGCCAAACAGTCACCGTGACTGACCCGCTCCGTCATAGGCCTTGGTCCGTGTGCCGTGCTCCCATGCGCAACCGCTGCTCCCCTCATGCAATAGCTTAGCACCCCAGTAAGCAATGTCCCCCTTGAACACGCCCTCCTTTCTAAGTTGTCATTCACTTTACTTTCGTCAAATATCTTTCCTTATATGGAACAAGGACCTGTTGTGTAAGCTGATTTTGCACACGTTTCTACCCTTAGACGCGGAAGGCAAGCTTCTCATTGGCTAAGACGCTAAACTAGGCTAATGTTTTATTCATTCCTAGGCCTCAGATTTCTATATAAACCCAGAGATTTCCTGATCTCGGGGAAGTGCGGTTCCGAATGACATCTGTGCGACTCGTCCGATCCGATTATGGCAGTGCGATATACCGAACTATGATAGTCCAGTGCCTCGTTCGTTGAACCACTGGTGCAGTGCGTCGATATGACCATTGGTTCGCCTAGCAAGTGCGGTCTGATACACACTCTGGCCCCGTCCAGACAACCCGTGTAGTCAAGACCTGGTGGTCCCCGTCGTCGAGACTGACCAGCCGTCAGTCTCTCGGTGTAGCAGTGCCCGTACCGTATACCGAGTGACGATGGTCCTACTGGCTGTATCCGATTCCTTTGTAGTTGGTACTCGTACACACCATTCGGAACCCATATTATGTAAAGTACAAGACAAGTATTAAGTCTATAATCATTTAACTACGCTACCACTCTTTTTATACATGTTATTAGTGCCTTCTAGCAGTGTTGTAACCAAGTCATTTATTCTCAAGTCAAGTCAAGTTACAAGTCAAATTTTCTCAAGTAAAGTAAAGTCGCAAGTCATTTATCGTCCCGAATCAAAGTCAACTTTTAAGCTTGTGTGTGTAAAGCACGTGCGTGTCATGAACCACGCGTCCAATTTCGCTGGACGGCTTTTGGATTTTCGGCCAACCTTCCAGCCTTACAGACGTCTTGACATCTTTCTGTATTTCCAGAAATATGTGGTGAATTATTTTGGCTGTGCATAAGGCCAAAAAAGTCCCTGGTTTCAAAATCGGTGCGGTGACGCACTTTTCTTTTGTTTGGACATCGTTTCATAGCAAAAAAAATTACCAAAAAAACCCAAAACAAAAAACAACTCGGGGTGTTCGAGTGTGCCTCATATGTACGTGATGACGTCATCACCTAAAGTTGTTAAAAGACAAGAGTTACTTCAGGAGATATGAGTTTTCATAATATGTAATTAAAATACCACATATTGTGTTATACTGAATACATTAACTTCCGGTTCAATCATGTGACGTCATTCATACTTCACAAAATTTTTCCTCATAATATGGGTGTCAAATTTGGTAAAATGCTGTCGAATGTTTTCTCAAGATAGCAAAAGGTGACTTTTTTAAACCTGCCACTTTTTAAAACTTGAACTCCCAGTTTGGACCGGAAGTAAGAGTCAATAAGGTCATGTCTTTGTATCAAATTTCGAGTCCTCCATGTTCTGTATGATTATGAAGGAATCAAGAAATTATCTATTGTGGTTCACAAGATATAAAATATATTGTTTTATTATAATTAATTACGTAATAATTCATTAGATGACCTCACCATGACGTCACATAATCGTGATGATGTCATGAAACATTTTAAGGAAAAGTCACTAGTCACTTTATGAATGAAGAAAAAACTTACTGTTACAAACTCCACAATAATACTTAAATGTTTAGGCCTTAATCTTTTTATTTATTAATTTTTTTGGCTGTTTTTAGATATATATCAAAGACTAAAAATATAATGAAACATCATTTGGTTATTGCATAAATTAAAATAAGAAAACCTGCACTAACCATTTAGAAATTTGCTAACCGGCTAATCAAAACCAATATTTAAAAATAAATACCCAACAATTTTGGAAAAAGTTACTAACCATTTTGTTGTTCTAGACGCGTTTTCTGCCACATTGGTTATTAAACAATCGTTGTTGGAAGTTGTTGATGTTTTTCGTTTTAAAACTACACATTATTCCATTTGCAAAATTAAATTTAATTAAATTGATAAAATAATAAAAAGAAAAGAAATAAAATACACAAGTTAAAAGAAGATCTGGATCTCTTGTCTCAAAATCAAAATTAATTGATTTTGTATTTAAATTAACTCCAGTGCCTGAAAACCTTTTGTCAAGGGCGCATTGGAAAACTCTTACCATGAAATTGATTGCCCATAAACGAAAGCAAAAATAACAAATAAATTCCTTAAAAAATCCTCTGCGCATCGATGACTGTTAATTTGACTGCATCAATCGCGAAAAGATGCGAAACATCATGTTTCACGATGAGATAATTGAAGTCATGAATGCCAAAAAACGATCTGTTAGAATTCACTCTTAGACTTAGAACAAGCGTTAGCAATTCCAAAACTGTGTACAAAAATGACAGCTCGAAATAAAGGACAAGGATAGTGAAATTACCGTAAACTGTGGGGACACGAAGGGGACGGAACGTAATGTATTATATTCTAATTAGATACTGCAATGTACAGCGAATGTAAACACGTCACAAGGCATATGCAGTTTATATACTGTATGTGCCTCTTGTCTATGTGTGACAGAACTTCAAGGCCGTTTACACACGAAATAGGTTGTGTGCATAAAGAAATATGGTACTTTGAATAGTTGTTCATTTCAACTTCCGTTTTCGACCGGAAGGAGAGGTCAAATTGGGGTCATGTCTGTGTACGAAATGTGACATAGTTCAAGGTCTTTAAGATGATGCAAAGATTGTGAAAATATCTTCTGTGGTTCATGAGATATGATTTTTTGAAAATATTAAACTTTGATTTAGTGTAATTCGATATCTGATGACCTCACTATGACGTCACAACTTAGGATACAATTACATGCAACTACTGCAACTATGTTTTTGGCTCTGGATATGTCTCACGAAGAAGAAGGAGAAGAAAAAGCAAAAAAAAAACCCGAACAATAACAAGAGGTGTTCGCGCTATAGCTCGAACACCTAACTAGATATTTGAAGTTTGTTAAAAATAAACTCAGGGTGTTCGAGTGTGCATCATATGTGATGACGTCATCACCTAAAGTTGTTAAAAAACAAGATTTACTTCAGGAGATATGAGTTTTCATAATATATAATTAAAATAACATTCTAGATGGAATTGTTTGTTATATTACAAACACACAGCTGTTCGGGATTTGTCAGGGCAGTGATGATGACGTCAGAATTTTCTTTAAAGAAACTTTGCATTATTATTTTTTCATATTAAAATTGCCCTGTAAAATATGATGTGGTTACCAACGATGATTTGTTTGAAGTCCATTTCAATGATTTGAACTTAATCACATTATTTATTCTTGAAAAACAGTTCAAATGTGAAAAACAACTGTTCTGCTACATAAGGGTCAATTTTGGTACCGAAAATTCTTTGAGAGAAGGCATTTCTTTGGCGAGTTTTACAACCCGTTTTCATGTAGTTCCAGATACAATTGTGATTTTACGAAACCGTCGTCCTCACTAATAATGTACGGTTTTGAAATATTTTTTAATATTAAACTTTGACTTTCGGTTTGGACAGGAAGTAAGGTCAAAGTGGGGTCACCTTTGTGTAAATATTTTTCGACAATTAACAATCTATACAATGGTGCAAAAAATGTCATTTTACCTCTTGTGGTTGTTGAGATATGATTTTTTTAAATATTAAACTTTGACTTCCGGTTTGGACAGGAAGTAAGGTCAAATTGGGGACACCTTTTTGTAAATATTTGTGGACAATAAACAATATATACAATGGTGGAAAGATTGTAAATTTACCCCTTGTGGGTGTTGAGATATGATTTTTTTAAATATTAAACTTTGACTTCCGGTTTGGACAGGAAGTAAAGGGTAAATTGGGGTCATGTTTTTGTAAATATTTATGACAATTAACAATCTGTAAATGGTGCAAAAACTGTGAATTTACCTCTTGTGGTTGTTGAGATATGATTTTTTTAAATATTAAACTTTGACTTCCGGTTTGGACACGAAGTAAGGTCATATTGGGGTCACCTTTGTGTAAATATTTTTTGATAATTAACAATCTATACAATGGTGGAAAGATTGTGAATTTACCCCTTGTGGTTGTTGAGATATGATTTATTTAATATTAAAATTTGACTTCCGGTTTGGACAGGAAGTAAAGGTCAAATTGGGGTCATGTTTTTGTAAATATTTTTGACAATTAACAATCTGTACAATGGTGCAAAAACTGTGAATTTACCTCTTGTGGTTGTTGAGATATGATTTTTTAAATATTAAACTTTGACTTCCGGTTTGGACAGGAAGTAAAGGTCAAATTGGGGTCATGTTTTTGTAAATAATTGGGACAATTAACAATCTGTAAAATGGTGCAAAAACTGTGAATTTACCTCTTGTGGTTGTTGAGATGATTTTTTTAAATATTAAACTTTTACTTCCGGTTTGGACAGGAAGTAAGGTCAAATTGGGGTCACTTTTGTAAATATTTTTCGACAATTAATAATCTATACAATGGTGGAAAGATTGTGAATTTACCCATTGTGGTTGTTGAGATATAATTTTTTTTAATATTAAACTTTGACTTCCGGTTTGGACAGGAAGTAAAGGTCAATTTGGGGTCATGTATTTGTAAATATTTTTGACAATTAACAATCTGTACAATGGTGCAAAAACTGTGAATTTACCTCTTGTGGTTGTTGAGATATGATTTTTTAGTATTAAACTTTGACTTCCGGTTTGGACATGAAGTAAAGGTCAAATTGGGGTCATGTTTTTGTAAATAATTTTGACAATTAACAATCTGTACAATGGTGCAAAAACTGTGAATTTACCTCTTGTGGTTGTTGAGATATTTTTTTTTTAAATATTAAACTTTGACTTCCGGTTTGGACAGGAAGTAAGGTCAAATTGGGGTCACCTTTGTGTAAATATTTTTCAACAATTAACAATCTATACAATGGTGCAAAAATGTCAATTTACCTCTTGTGGTTGTTGAAATATGATTTTTTTTAAATATTAAAATTTGACTTCCAGTTTGGATAGGAAGTAAGGTCATATTGGGGTCACGTATGTGTACGAAAAATCACATAATTCAAGATCTATAATATGGTGCGAAGATTGAGAAAATATCTTTTGTGGTTCATGACATATAATATTTTGAAAATATTAAACTTTGATTGAGTGTAATTCGATATTTGATGACCTCACTATGACGTCACAACTTAGGATACAACTACATGTTAAGGTATAACTATCTGTGAAGTTTTAAGGTTCTGTGAACTCCGCAACTATGTTTTTGTCTCTGGATATATTTCACTGAGAAGAAGGAGAAGAAAAAGTAAAAAAAAACAAAAAAAAACGAACAATATCAAGAGGTGTTCGCGCTGTGGCTCGAACACCTAAAAAAAAAAACGAACATTATCAAGAAGTGTTCGCGCTGTAGCTCGAACACCTAAAAAAAACGACAAAAAACAAACAAAATTTAAATGCCGATGCACGGGTCTGAGGCCACGTGCGAAGAGACCAGAAACCGGAGACTTTTTTTTTCTCCAATAATGTTGTTTGTCATGTTGCCTGTCTTGGCAGTGAGAATAAAGCCTGTGTTTGTCATTTGTTGTTTATAGGCTATACATAATTGACACATTTATCTTGAGTTAGCTGGAACCCGTTGAATCGTCAGGTAATATTTCTACCAAACCATACAAACGCACACACGTGTACTCTGTATCGTGCAGTACATGTGAAGGGAAATGTATGATTAACGTATAGGCTCAAATGTGCACTGTAAGCCTAAAGATTTACATTTTATGGAAGATGTTTAGACGTATTTTACTTCATTAATATAAGTTGTTGATTGAATAAAATAAATGAAAAATAATTGATAATGACGGGAGGTAAATAAATGACTACTGAAGACTAGAAACTCACAAATGGATCTGTCAAACCTGCCGATAATCCACGTATGTATAGCGTTAACGCTGCACAAATTGTGTAGTGCGTCATTGTTTTTGTTGGTGTCCGCATCACAATTCAAAATGTCATTTACAAAACAGGGAACCAGGTAGTTTTTCATCGATTTGCTCCAGAAATGATGGGGGTTTTGTGGAAAGTATAGAAAGAAGCGATTGAGGTTTTATTTATTTATTTTTTAATTTGAAAATTATCGATCTAGTGTAGGTTAACATGTATTTTAGGGGTTCATTTCAATTTTTATACGAACATTTGCCGACGGTTGAGGGTGTTACACCTGGGACAATTCATTTTTCTCCCCAGGACGGAGGGTAATTTACGGTGTTATATGGGCCTCCAAATTCGGTTATTTGGAAGAAGATACATTTTGTAAACGGCCCAACAAATATTGCTGCTGCTCAGTTATTTGGTCGCTGTTAATTGTCACAAACAATACATTTGTTAAAATCACGGACAGTGTATTTCAACGTTGTGCATGAAAGCCTTACTGATATTATATTGACAACTCCGGCAAAGCTTGCATAGGTGATGTAAGGATAATTTAAAAATTACGTTCGTGAAATGTTTTAAAATGTTCTTTTACTGAGTAAAACATTAAAAAAATACATGTAGGCCTACCTTTTAATGATTAAACACATAATAAACATAATTTGAGTCAAAATAGTTATTCAGTTTTGTTTTCCGAAAAATTTGAGATTGTTCAACACTTTACAAATTATTAATACAATTAACAATGTCACTATAACCTCGTTTCCAGCCGTTTGTATAAATTATTTTGAATGTTAATGCATAATGCAATGCCTTTACCAGTAATAGCCCACAGCTTCCACTACGATGGATTGTGTTGAAGACTAGACATGTAGCGTACACTTAGTACATTACAAATATGGTATGTACGTGTAAGTGTACATGTACAGTACACTATATTATTATGTACAGATTCGCGACGGCATTTAAATTTTTTCCGTCACAAAAGTATTCTGCTGCTGTGGCTGGATTGACACAAAAATACATGTAATAAAATAACATAAAATACATGATGACTTGCAGTGTCGTCAAGTCAAATTTACTCAAGTCAAATCAAGTGCACAGAATCATTTTGTCCCAAGTCCAAGTCAAATCACAAGTCACAAAAATTGGCGGCGACTCGAGTCCGGGACTTTCGAGTTTGAGTTACCAACTCGAGTCCACCAACATTGCCTTCTATTGTTGTCAAATACCAGAGAAATTTAATAAACCAACCCCATTTCATATTGTCGCAACAACGTTTTGTGTCCGCCCTATTATTTTGTTTGACCCACAATAGTGGAGATGCAACAATATAAAAGAAGCCCATAACGTGACTTGGTTTACAAAACCAAATTACGTCATCATTATGTCAGTGAAATCTTATTTCATTAACATTTTAATCTAATCTGCGAAAGAAATGCCTTAAGTGTAGTCAATATAAACTTCGAAATTTTATTGCTCGAATTTACCAACTATGGGTAAAAAGTGGTGCACTAATCCTTTCTCATCTTTTTATTTAAAAATGAGTGCACATTATGTTGCGATAGTTCAACTGCTAATTGTCCGTTCTTGGTTTTGCAGAAAGGGAAATTTCCATAGGGACTGTACATGTTGGGCTGAATTGTATGACGACGTAGTGTTTGTACATAGCACAAGGTACAGGGTTTGTACAATTGATTCTACAATACAATATTTCCTTTGATGCTGCGTATACTTTGAATCGTTTGAGAATCGTTGCACATAATGGAAAGGCATTAACTTGATTCGTTACATCCTTTGCATTTTATCCACATACAAATTACCCTCTCCAAACTTTTCTGAGGGACAAACAATGAAATATGTGTATTACAATGATTACAGTTCATTCGTTTTAAGTTTATTTCAATATATCAATAATACGCGTTTCATCGAACACTTCATTTGCAATTTTGTGCTAGATTGTGTAGTAATATCTGTACAGAATATTACTGCGAAACAATAAATACTAATTTCGAAGACAACCAACAAACACACCTCATCGATCCACTGCCACCTACTGTCCCAAAAACTCCCACATACAGTCTCATCTACCCACCCGTCCTGTCGATCTGGGTCTTGCCTAAAATTACGTTTAGACGAGTTAGTACCGCTTCGACGCCTATAAAAAGGAACACACATGCAACTTTTGCATACAATGACTACATTTAAGCTGCGCATTTTCAGCTTATTTCAATATATCCTTAACTTTCTTAACACTAAACAAAGAACTTGGGACATCAATTGCCCAATATTATCAGCCATCCGAAACCCATGTCTGCGTTTTCGTCAAAAGCTTAACCTCTAATTGATTTTGAAACAGTCCTTAAATGCAATATTCACACGTACTTTATTCCTGATACTATTTGCTTGTTTAATAAGTTATTGTTTCTTAACTAATTAAATAACGTAGTTACCATAATGAAAATAATTGCATTCAAACAGAACATGCAAAAACAAATTTCCAAAAATTATAATTCCACTGGCAGTTGTTGGATTTATGTATTTTCCAGGATGTTTTCCCTACCCCCGATTTCCCAAGAAACACGTTTTTTTAAATTGCTTATAACGGACACCGAGGTCTACTTTATTGGGTTTTATTCGACACAATTTGAAGGCCGGAAGTTATAGCTTTACTCACCAAGTAAGCCTGCTCCACCAACGTTGATTTGCAATCGTGATGACGCTGACACATGAATTGAATGCACTGAACGAGACAGGAACCATGTATGTTGATTTCAGCTTGTTGAGACTGCATAAATTATGTATAAAGTCCATGCAGCGCTGAATTATTATTATAATTGTTATATTAATAGACGTTGTAAAACCTGGATACGCTTGTACCTTTCATCAGGATCAAAGTCTAACCTCACATCTCACGTACGTGTTCCGTACGTGGCCACGGGGGGGGGGGGGGGAGGGGTTGCACGAAAAAAATCCCGACAGTGCCTCAAAAAAGAAAAGAAAAAGAAAAGAAAAAAAACGTTAACAAGTTATATCCTAAATAAATTATTGCTGGATTGTGGTATGAAATTTACGTAGTGTAATAATTGTAGTGTGGCTGACATCTGGTACATTTCACACTGAGGGCCACTGACCACATGTGGGGTCATAAATAATTTCCCCGTCTCTAAGACTGACATCCCCTAGACCAATTTTATTATCACTTCGACCTCCCCTAAATTATAATCTAAACACAATACCCCCACTATTTATGATGACCAGTTCCATCAAGATTCTTTTGTATTCTTTAGATTAGAAATCTCGCACTCAGACTCTGGCTCTCTGGCTCTCTCGCTCGCTGCTCTCATCTTGTTTACGGACGGATTGGTAACTA
>CM055825.1:37982497-38025496 GCA_029582265.1 Zoroaster sp. YZ-2022
AAGGAAATATTTATATGGTCTTCCATGCTTCAGTGCCTTCAGTAACCCCAAACTACCCCAAACAATTTAACCCACACTTCCTGCTCTTTGAATTTGCAGCCAAGTTTAATCCAGTTACTATATATGGTCCCCTTCTATCCTAAATCAACTTTGTGACTTTATGCCCATAATAACGTTGAATAGGTTGATCTGGCTACCTACAACCCTGGCAAACTATTTTCATGATGAGTGATTTTTAATGTTGATTTATCATCTAGCATGGTTTTTTGAAAAGCATGTGTTGGGCTAGTGTCAATATTTAAAATAAAAAACATTGTGTTCCAAGTCACACTTGTTAATTTCTAATTTACTACTTAAATCTCACAACATTTCCAAGTTCAACAGCCAATATCTCAAGAACTAAATGACCTATTAGAAAACAAAACACAATTGAATTCACTTACATTAATAGCTTGTAATTCTTGTGAAATGAGTTACCATAAATGCTTGCCAATTGTCCAATTAGTGGCACACGAAGTAACGATTTTTACAAATTTTAAAAGGTCATATCTCATAGCTTCAATTTAATGTATAAGTTGACAAATTTGTTATTTTTTCATAATCATGAGGAGGTCATATATGACCTTCAAACCACCTAATGTGACCTTTACTTCCTGTCCAAACAGGAAGTTCAAATTCAACACATTCTAACGCAAAATTGATATTGTTATTATAAAAGATGATAAACCCTTGCACAGTATGATATTGACATCATCGATGATAATTTGATTGAACCGGAAGTAGACTCGAACACCGTGTGTTTGTTCTAACAAACACTTAAGCTCTAGTTTAAACTGGGTTCATCCATTCCAATATTGACTCAATGATAAGATCAAACTATTTCAAACCAAAGCACTCAGGTCAACCTCATCATTGTCCGACTTTTAATAATGATCCAGTGTCACTGAAATTCCGATATATAGTGATTATTATCCATTACGTAAAATGAGCAAGAATGTTCATCTTTCAGCCTTAGTTTGGTCACATAGATATGAACAGTGTAAAAATCAAGATTATAATTATTTTCATCATCCTGTTTTTACAATATATTTTCATCATAATGACAATTCTTCCCACAGTTGATATTTGAAGATGGTGAAAAAAGAGTACGATGCTGTGCGGATTTCAACTGGCATAAAAACAGCTATTGCAAGAATTTTCACACATCATCTAGCCCAAGTACCTTCGTCCAAATTTAGAGAGCTGGTCAATATATTGAACACTGATGTGACATTCTCAACCGAGGAACTTACACAAGTTCAGGTAGGCAACAATTCATTGTCATCGACATAGTAGTATTACGACAACAAATGCCATTAAAACGATCTACCATATAATACACATCTTGCAAGTCGGCCAACGTGTGTAACATACAAAAATATGCACGTAGTGTACATGGGCCTAAAACAAACTTTGCATTGCGTGACAAGAACATGATAAATACACAGTGGTTTTATTTTGTATACTGTATTAATGTACATGTTGCATACCCCTTCAATACACATGCGTGAGAACACCCCACACCCACACAGCAAAGTATTGACGAATGCAAACTTTTCTTCAAAATACATTAAACGTGTACTACAGATTTAAAAAAAAAGCCAGACTCCCAGACCCGGCTAAAGCGTGCCATGATCCCCCAGGCTGTATCAAGTCTACCTATTACATTACATCTTTCCTCCTATTTCACCCAGCTGAGTACATCTGAAACCGATGACAATTCAGATCTTAATGAGGGTTCTCAGTATGATTGTGGGGTTGTCTTTGTGACACAGCCCGATGACCTGTCCGATACACCGCCCGGTGACCTGTCTGATACACCGCATGCTCAGAGCACATCTCAGAATATTGTGTCAAGGTAACAATGAACAGTTAAAGTCAATAGTTGAGTAATTTCCTTTTAATTACAGTTTAATTTCTTTTAATTAAAAAAAACATCGATATTGGAGTCGAATGAAATGAAAACAAAAGTTTCAAAGACATACAGCCCTACATAATAAGATATAGATATATTAGGCCAAGTACAGTGCGGGGAGCCAGTGCACAACGTGTGAGGGCCATTTGATTTGAAAACGTGTAGATTGAGTCGCATCGTTGACATACAAAACAGTGCGCGAAGCCAGTGGAAAACATGTGAGGGGATTGGAAAACGCGTACATTTGAGTCGCAATCGTTGGCACACAGTGTGTGCGAAGGCAGTGCACCATGTGAGGGCCGGGGCCATTCGATTTGAAAACATGTAGATTGAGTCTTGGGTACCGGTAAATTTACCGGTAAAAAAAGTGGAAAATTTCACAAATCAAACGTATTATGTTTTATACAAAGAAAATTGTTAAGTTTAATTAATAAATAGGCCTATGAATGACGCGGAAAAAAAAAAAAACCGACCCGAGATTTCAGCACTTTTGGGTCGGTCGGTGGAGGGCAACTCAACATCTTTTTTTTTTTTGGCCTTATTGTGAGAAAATATAAGGTTTGGTTAGATAAAAGTTAACCATTCATCTTCACTTTCGTTTTATGCATCAAAAGAATGTAGTACCGTACCCATTACATTTTGTTTTAATGTTTTGTTTTACATTATTTATTCAGGGCGCCAACATTTGGCTTCAAGAAAAGGAACATCAATGATACAACTCCACTACCAGGTCTTTTTAAGAAAAGACATGCTGTTGTTACAACCAAAGAGACAGAACGCGGAAAGATGATCAAATCTATTGATGATTGTAAAGTGGGTACGTTGAGCATTAGTCAATATATAGTAATGCCATTTAAGCAAATGTGGGGAGGGGTGATCCTATGGACCATCCCCCGTGCCAAAAAGTGTAGGGATAACGCCCGTGCCCCCGGAGCTACGGCCGTAGTTACTGGTTACAACTGATTCTTAAGTTAACTTTTGACTTCCCAAAATTAACTTGGGGAAAAAAATTGCTCCACCCCTGGGCTACTTACGATAAACAATTTTGCTGTTACCTATTGGCCCCATTCCCCCTTGACAAATTTGTGGATACGCGCCGGACACCAATTAGGTTTTATTTAAAACCGTGAACATTTATTGATTTATTGGTTCTACAGATTAAATATGGTGTAATTTGATTTTAACATTAACAGGTGTGGACATAAATATCAGCATCTCTAATTTAGAGCTTGGTGATCAGATTAGAGGCATCGATGAAACCTTTGTAAAGGAACTTATGAAAAGAATGTTGGACTATCCGGATGACAGCTACCAGTCATTATATGTTCTTGTAAATAATGTCGATAAGAGAAGTTATGATCAAAAAAAGGTACGCATACACAATTCGTGTAAATATACAAATAATATAATTATGATGATATACCATACGTGACAGAACTACGTTTTTTTTAAATGGTCAACAAGTCAACTCTGAGTGTGAACCAGTGAGTGTAGCATCCAGCAGGATCTCGAAAAAAGGGCGCTCTCACCAACAAACAGGACACATGCAGTTCCAAAATTATTTTTAGCAAAAATGGATGGAACTCATGATAATTAATTGTTTTAATTGATTTAACACTTTCAACAGACAAACAGCTACCGATACACGGTGATAGGAGGTCAGCATTCTTACATGGCTGCACGGGAACTGTCCAAGCAACAGACAAACAGAGGCTTTAGTTCTCGCCGATGCGTTGTTTATGTCGGGCTATCTCAGGAACAGATGCTCTGGCTGGGAAATCAGCACAATAGGACTGGTGAATTTCATCATGCAATATCGTTTAGGGACAAGGTAATTAGCAGACTTTCCAGAATTAAATATTTGAAGCGTTTGCTTTAACAGGAATTGTTACATGTTTTTGTTTGTATAGACTGTCTAAATTTCTCTAAATTCTCTCTAATAATAATAATGTAGACTTATAGAGCGCACGTATCCAACAAACTGGTGCTCAAGGCGCATGACATTATTACCCCTGCTCATCAGGCTCATAAATCATTCCTGAAACCATCTCAGCTCTCTGGGGAGTATACAGCTCAATTGCTGCCATTTCAGCGCATATGGGCTCGTCAAACACAACAACCAACTCTGCCCTCACAGGTACCCATTTACCCCTGGGTGGAGAGAAGCAATTATGTTAAAGTTGCTTGCTTAAGGACACAAGCACCATGGTCGCGGTTGGAATTCGAACCCACATTTTGACGACTCAGCCATCAGAACACAAATCCGATGCACTAAACCGCTCGACCATGGCACTCCATAATATATCTATTGCAAACAGTGTGACGCTTTATGCAAGCGAATAAGACATTCTAAATGTTGAAAGCCTATCAAGTTGTCAAGTATGACTTTGGTGAATTGTTGTTTTACACCCAACGTAGTAGGTTGTACATCCAAGAAGTGTTAAGGCTTCATAAACATATAGAAGGATTATTATTTTGGTAAATAGCCACTTGTTAGGAGGAGTGTATCAATATTGGTCAATATGTGCTGTTAGATAGGGGTGTGCGTTTTCGGATATTTTTGGAACAGGATACCCGAAATCAGAAAACATCGGATACCCGTTTTCATTTTTGTTGAAAACATACAAATACATGTGCTTAAATGGTAACAAACTTGACCTTTATAATACAGAAGATACCAAACTTAAACCAATCTTTTTTGTGTCGTTTTTATTAAAGTAAAACATTTAGGCAAACAATTAGGCAAACATTCTGTCCTGTGCTACTGGTTTGATAAATTGTTTGAAGCAGCCGCTGCCAAGCCCTTTACAACCTTCACGATTCGATACAATGTATCACAAACAGTTGGAGAAACGTGTATGGAAGATGTCTGTGAAATACTACAAAGGCTTTATTGGAGTGTAATCTCTTGAATTTAAAGATAATTGTCTGTAAAAGTGTAAACATTACATTGTTCAAGAGTGACAGATTTATGTTCACTCTACTTAAATGTCAAGTCCGAATTTAAAAAAAGTCGTTTACGGGTAATTGGAACCGAAAAATTTAACCGGGTATTGACAGTTTCGGATACCCGGATAACCAGCACAGCCCTACTGTTAGATTGACAGTCTGCATAAGTGTATATTATGCATGTTCTTATACAAAAGCAATTCCATTTTCTACTTCAATTCAGTATGCTCTGATCAGTATTCTCCTGAGGACGATCAGAGCATACTGATCGAAACGTCGAGTTGTACCACCAGTTCTTTTCAGAACTAATTACTACTCAATTGAGATTCCACATGGTGTCACCGCAATTAGTCTTACTTAATTATTAAGCTGTTTTAAAGTGACACCGCAAACGTAGATAATAAACTGTTACATTGGTTTAATTCATAGCATGTCCACATTATTTGTTCTGCAGAAAGATGCTGACATGAGAATAGTGTGTTTCCTAGCAAGCCTAGAGGATAATGCCTATGAAGTTTTGAGAAACATCATGGACAGCTCGGTGTATCCAGCAACGAGTGTTACTCCTGCGGTGGGGTTTATGGTTTTGTCATGACAGCAGACGTTTTGACAATAACAGATCAACTGGTGAGGGATAAATGGGCTGGATTTAGTGGTGCAGAGTTGACAATTCTTGACCTCCCACTTGTGAGTATTATAACAGTCATGCAACTTTTCCTTATAATGTTGCTTAAAGTATATTTAATCAAAAGTACTACAATTGAACGAAAGTTTCATTCAAGTACTGAAGACTCGCAGAAACCAAAGAGACACTTGATTTCAGAGGCAATATTTTCCAAAAGTCCTAAAAGCCAATATTATAGTAATTAACCATGATGTGCATTCAATATTCCAAAGTTCACTCGGTCCGGGGGCGGGGATTATGCTTAAGTCTCACCCCTCCCTGTTGAATCCCCTCTCAACCTCATATAGGGCCCTCCCCCTTTTTACACAATCCATATACGCTTACTTAGATTAAACGCTTTTATTTAACGCTAATCAAGCAATAAATAATGATCCCCACAGTTATTCCCAAATGTTATATTTATTTCTCTTACATCATATATATATATATAGGAATGGGACGAAGACACCTTGGCTGGGTTTTGTGTCATGCTGCACAACTTAAACACCAATGACAGCATAACACACTACACTCTAGTTATCCTCTGTCCAACCCCCTTGATGACAATGGTATCCAGGACAATGGAAAGGAGTCGTTTTTTCCAAAAATTGGATGACGCATTTTATCATATCGTAAATGCTATGAACGGTTAGTGAAAGTGTTAGATAATTAACACCATGTAATTAACATTATTATTTTATTTCTCTCCACGGAAATTATAAAAATACACAGAAATATATCAAAAATCAAAAGATCATTAAAATTAATAAATGTGGAGACGTCAAGACTGAGGAGGAATTTTTCAATACCTATAACTAAACATTTCAGTCTACCAATAAAAAATGTACAAAAATAAATATAGAGATATGAATTAAAATCAAAACACATTAAAATGAAGGCCAGCGTTTTCCATCAATTTTTCAAGTTATACACGGACTGGCAAGTTGTAATAAATAAACATAAAAATTACCATTTACATCAATCCATTAAATATAGGGAATATCGTAGCCATTGTTCTTTGAATGAGCCTAATAGCAAAACTTAGAGTATGTGCAGTATGAATTTGTCCTAACCTAGGCTTAGGGTAACTTATAAGGAGGAAGACTCATCACAAACATTTCAAGGTTAAAAATGTTTTCTTTCCCTTGTTCAATAGATTCTAATCATATCTTGCGGCCATCCGTTGGAGGAGTTGTCATTGGTTATTGGAGCAAGAATGGGACCATTGACACACGAAACTTCTCCATAACCAGTGACAACTTCTTAATGAGTGTAACTCAGGAAGATTTGCATAAAGACGAAACAGGAGAGGTAGTTAACAAAACACAGAAACCGGCCGAGTTAGCGAAGAAACTCATCACAATGTTTAGCCACGAAGGCAACACTGTAATGGACGCTTGCTGTGGCACAGGTAGTTTTATTTTTTAAAGCGGTAGTGTATACAATATTTTTATGTTAGGAAATAAGAAAAAAGAACTGTATTCATTTTACATTCATGGACCTTTAGGTTTATAATATTTTGGAATCATTAAGTTACATATTTGCTTTAAATACATGCTTCTTACTATTATTGTTTTGCATATTTAATTTTAAATTATTTGTATTCCCTTGATAAAGTAAAATAGCACTCAAAAATAACAAAATGGTACTGGTACTTTTCAGGTACAGTTATGCTGTATGCACTGCCGCTAAAGCGTCACTGTGTGGCCATCGACATAAGGGATGATCAAACAAGCTTCTTAAAAACATATTGCGATATTTCATTTACTGAAGATTTTTCGGATAATAACCAAGGTGAGTCATATTCATGTTTCAAAGATTATCATTCCATCATATTCATACTGATGCCACTGTTGACGTTGGATATTTTCCAAAAGATAAGTGTCGTGCATATAGGTGTATGGATGGATGGCAGGTAATCAAATCAATTCGATGCCAGAGTTGAACTTTAAATACTTAATTAGATAGGTTGGCTGGATAGGCTGAAACTTGCATATCAGAGCTCCCAATGGTATAGCATGATCTTTGATTTACAGTCTCCATTGTTTGTCTGGTCTTTGCTCTATGGACTTTGTACGACTGGAAATACAAATTATTATCTCAAATGTTGTTGGTTAATAAAAGCTGCTAAGGAATACGTAACATAATATGGTATTTGTGCACATCACTTCACATGTATAACTTACAAAAATAGCATTTAGTGTGAAAAGTTTTCCCACGATAAAATTCAATGTAAAGAAGAACAAACACTTGAAACTTACAATCAGATTGGCACTTCGCAGCATTATTTATTTTCACAAAATATCAACTTCATCATTTTTATTCATTATCTTGTCTGTGCAGAAGGTGGTAGTTCGACGTCAAAATGAAGATCCTGATATAGGCCGTGGGATGATCATCAAAAAGACCTCTAGTTGTTAAGTTCTGTAGTCTACCCTCAGAAACTACCTGATTTTTGCACAACTGTACTTCTGATAGTCCTTAATGAGAATATGAAGAGTTTCATAGCAAAACGCTATATCCAGAAGCTGGTGTGGCGTTTATCGCGGTTTGGAATAAACGTGTTGTTATATATCGTTTTGATAAAACCGAGTTCGTTTTTGTGTTTGCCTACATTTGATCGATGTTTGAGTGGTGTTGGTGAAAAAGTTTTAAATATGGCATTTATCGCGTTTTGCTATGAAACTCTTCATATGGAATTCGCCAGTGAAAAAAAATCACATTATTGAGTTATCTTAATTAGATAATTAACTTTGGAAAATAGCGCCCTATGTTGTTCGATATATGGAAAGTGTACGCAAACTATACGAGGAAAAGATTTGTACACAGACCAATGTAAAAACATCTTATCCGAACAGTCGTTACTATACTTTTAGGTGATCGAGCTACAGCACACCTCTTGATATTGTTCGAGCTACAGTTTTTCTGGTTATTCTTCTCCGTGAGACTTGTCCAAAGCCGAAAATATAGTTACAGAGTTCACAGAACCTTAAATTTAACACATATTTAGACCTTAACATGTAGTTCCAGGTAAAGTTGTGACGTCATGGTGAGGTCATCAGATATGATTAAAGTTTAATATTTCAAAAAATAATATCTCATGAACCCCAAAAGATATTTTCACAATCTTTGCATCATCTTAATGATCTTCAATATGTGGCATTTCGTTCACAGATATGACCCCAATCTGACAACTCCTTGAAAGTTGAACATTTCAGAAATTCATGAACCACAGAAGATATTTTCACAATGTTTGCATAGTCTTAAAGACCTTGAACTATGTCGCATTTTGTTCACAGACATGACCTTAATCTGGCCTCTCCTTCCAGTCGAAACGAGAAGTTTAAGTGAAGATATATTCCGAATCACTATTCTGTAAATGTATTTATACAGCCAAAACAGTTGCAGAGTTCACAGAACCTTAAAACATAACGCATTGTTAGACCTTAACATATAGTTCCAGGTAAGGTTGTGACGTCATGGTGAGGTCATCTAATGAATTATTACGTAATTAATTATAATTAAAACAATGTATTTTATATCTTGTGAATCACAATAGATAATTTCTTGATTTCTTCATAATCATGGAGGACTCAACATTTGATACACAGACATGACCCTATTTTGACCCTTACTTCTGGTCCAAACTGGAAGTTCAAGTTAAAAAAGATCTTTATAAATTGACACAAATCTAAAAGGGTGTTAAAAAATCCGGGTTTATATGTTAAGTGGGATCTGCTCTTTTCAAAAATATATTTGGTGACCTCATCGCTCTTAACAGCGCTCTCTGGCAAAAGGATTAACACAAATCAATTTATGCTCTCTTGAGAAAACATGATACAGAATTTTACCAAATTTGGCACAATTGACACCCATGGTATGATGAACAAATATGTGAAGTATAATTCAGTCACGTGAATGAACCAAAGTTAAAGTATTCATTATAGCACATTATGTCATTTTAATTATATACTCCTGAAGTAACTCTTTAATAACTTTAGGTGATGACGTCATCACATATGATGCACACATTGAGTTTGTTTACTACTCGATACCTCAACACCTCTAGTTAAGACTTGTTGCTCTTTCCTATCCATTATCAAAGTAAATGGAAATTATCTAAATGTATTGTGTTGGTAAATGTTCTTCTTTATGTTTGCATTGTTACATAATTGCTTCTAACATTTACTTTAACTCCCTTAAGTCCCTTTACTTTGCTTTTTTAAATTTTAATTGGGGTACATGCTTAGCGAGAAAACTGTATAAATATTTTTAGTAATTTGAGACAAACAGCTATAATTAAATATATTAAAGCTGACAAAAGCTGAAAAGTGTCATGATTACAATTTTTCTCCGACAAATTCATAATTATAGAAAGGAAATAAAGTTGTTTGTATACATGTATTTTTAAAGTACATGTGACATTTACACATTTCCATTTACAACTGTGAATGGCCTTATGAATGATTATCTGTTCTTCAATGTTATGAGCCATTTTTATATTATTAAACCAAACATCCAAACAAATAAAATCACAGATACTTTATTCAAACATTAGCAGATACGGGGGCATGTCACCATGTAAATACTTAACCAAATATTTATGTATTGATCAATAAACACGTTGAAACACGTTGAATTAATCAGTAAACTATTACGTTGCAATTGAAACCTTTCCATTCTAAGATAGGAATGGAAGGTTTGCAATTGTAACCTTTCCATTCCAAGATAGGAATGGAAGGTTTGCAATTGTAACCTTTCTATTCCAAGATAGGAATGGAAGGTTTACAATTGTAACCTTTTCATTCCAAGATAGGAATGGAAGGTTTGCAATTGTAACCTTTCCATTCTAAGATAGGAATGGAAGGTTTGCAATTGTAACCTTTCCATTCCAACATAGGAATGGAAGGTTTGCAATTGTAACCTTTCCATTCCAAGATAGGAATGGAAGGTTTGCAATTGTAACCTTTCCATTCCAAGATAGGAATGGAAGGTTTGCAATTGTAACCTTTCCATTCCAAGATAGGAATGGAAGGTTTGCAATTGTAACCTTTCCATTCCAAGATAGGAATATTGCGATATTTCATTTACTGAAGATTTTTCGGATAATAACCAAGGTGAGTCATATTCATGTTTCAAAGATTATCATTCCATCATATTCATACTGATGCCACTGTTGACGTTGGATATTTTCCAAAAGATAAGTGTCGTGCATATAGGTGTATGGATGGATGGCAGGTAATCAAATCAATTCGATGCCAGAGTTGAACTTTAAATACTTAATTAGATAGGTTGGCTGGATAGGCTGAAACTTGCATATCAGAGCTCCCAATGGTATAGCATGATCTTTGATTTACAGTCTCCATTGTTTGTCTGGTCTTTGCTCTATGGACTTTGTACGACTGGAAATACAAATTATTATCTCAAATGTTGTTGGTTAATAAAAGCTGCTAAGGAATACGTAACATAATATGGTATTTGTGCACATCACTTCACATGTATAACTTACAAAAATAGCATTTAGTGTGAAAAGTTTTCCCACGATAAAATTCAATGTAAAGAAGAACAAACACTTGAAACTTACAATCAGATTGGCACTTCGCAGCATTATTTATTTTCACAACATATCAACTTCATCATTTTTATTCATTATCTTGTCTGTGCAGAAGGTGGTAGTTCGACGTCAAAATGAAGATCCTGATATAGGCCGTGGGATGATCATCAAAAAGACCTCTAGTTGTTAAGTTCTGTAGTCTACCCTCAGAAACTACCTGATTTTTGCACAACTGTACTTCTGATAGTCCTTAATGAGAATATGAAGAGTTTCATAGCAAAACGCTATATCCAGAAGCTGGTGTGGCGTTTATCGCGGTTTGGAATAAACGTGTGGTTATATCGCGTTTTGATAAAAACCGAGTTCGATTTTGTGTTTGCCTACCTTTGAACGATGTATGAGTGGTGTTGGTGCAAAAGTGTTAAATGTGGCATTTATCGCGTTTTGCTATGAAACTCTTCATATGGAATTCGCCAGTGAAAAAAAATCACATTATTGAGTTATCTTAATTAGATAATTAACTTTGAAAAATAGCGCCCTATGTTGTTCGATATATGGAAAGTGTACGCAAACTATACGAGGAAAAGATTTGTACACAGACCAATGTAAAAACATCTTATCCGAATAGTCGTTACTATACTTTTAGGTGATCGAGCTACAGCGTGAACACCTCTTGATATTGTTAAGTTTTTCTGGTTATTCTTCTCCGTGAGACTTGTCCAAAGACGAAAATATAGTTACAGAGTTCACAGAACCTTAAATTTAACACATATTTAGACCTTAACATGTAGTTCCAGGTAAATTTGTGACGTCATGGTGAGGTCATCAGATATGATTAAAGTTTAATATTTCAAAAAATAATATCTCATGAACCCCAAAAGATATTTTCACAATCTTTGCATCATCTTAATGATCTTCAATATGTGACATTTCGTTCACAGATATGACCCCAATCTGACAACTCCTTGAAAGTTGAACATTTCAGAAATTCATGAACCACAGAAGATATTTTCACAATGTTTGCATAGTCTTAAAGACCTTGAACTATGTCGCATTTTGTTCACAGACATGACCTTAATCTGGCATCTCCTTCCAGTCGAAACGAGAAGTTTAAGTGAAGATATATTCCGAATCACTATTCTGTAAATGTATTTATACAGCCAAAACAGTTGCAGAGTTCACAGAACCTTAAAACATAACGCATTGTTAGACCTTAACATATAGTTCCAGGTAAGGTTGTGACGTCATGGTGAGGTCATCTAATGAATTATTACGTAATTAATTATAATTAAAACAATGTATTTTATATCTTGTGAATCACAATAGATAATTTCTTGATTTCTTCATAATCATGGAGGACTCAACATTTGATACACAGACATGACCCTATTTTGACCCTTACTTCTGGTCCAAACTGGAAGTTCAAGTTAAAAAGATCTTTATAAATTGACACAAATCTAAAAGGGTGTTAAAAAATCCGGGTTTATATGTTAAGTGGGATCTGCTCTTTTCAAAAATATATTTGGTGACCTCATCGCTCTTAACAGCGCTCTCTGGCAAAAGGATTAACACAAATCTCTGGACTTTGTACGACTGGAAATACAAATTATTATCTCAAATGTTGTTGGTTAATAAAAGCTGCTAAGGAATACGTAACATAATATGGTATTTGTGTACATCACTTCACATGTATAACTTACAAAAATAGCATTTAGTGTGAAAAGTTTTCCCACGATAAAATTCAATGTAAAGAAGAACAAACACTTGAAACTTACAATCAGATTGGCACTTCGCAGCATTATTTATTTTCACAAAATATCAACTTCATCATTTTTATTCATTATCTTGTCTGTGCAGAAGGTGGTAGTTCGACGTCAAAATGAAGATCCTGATATAGGCCGTGGGATGATCATCAAAAAGACCTCTAGTTGTTAAGTTCTGTAGTCTACCCTCAGAAACTACCTGATTTTTGCACAACTGTACTTCTGATAGTCCTTAATGAGAATATGAAGAGTTTCATAGCAAAACGCTATATCCAGAAGCTGGTGTGGCGTTTATCGCGGTTTGGAATAAACGTGTGGTTATATCGCGTTTTGATAAAAACCGAGTTCGATTTTGTGTTTGCCTACCTTTGAACGATGTATGAGTGGTGTTGGTGCAAAAGTTTTAAATATGGCATTTATCGCGTTTTGCTATGAAACTCTTCATATGGAATTCGCCAGTGAAAAAAAATCACATTATTGAGTTATCTTAATTAGATAATTAACTTTGAAAAATAGCGCCCTATGTTGTTCGATATATGGAAAGTGTACGCAAACTATACGAGGAAAAGATTTGTACACAGACCAATGTAAAAACATCTTATCCGAATAGTCGTTACTATACTTTTAGGTGATCGAGCTACAGCGTGAACACCTCTTGATATTGTTAGGTTTTTCTGGTTATTCTTCTCCGTGAGACTTGTCCAAAGACGAAAATATAGTTACAGAGTTCACAGAACCTTAAATTTAACACATATTTAGACCTTAACATGTAGTTCCAGGTAAAGTTGTGACGTCATGGTGAGGTCATCAGATATGATTAAAGTTTAATATTTCAAAAAATAATATCTCATGAACCCCAAAAGATATTTTCACAATCTTTGCATCATCTTAATGATCTTCAATATGTGACATTTCGTTCACAGATATGACCCCAATCTGACAACTCCTTGAAAGTTGAACATTTCAGAAATTCATGAACCACAGAAGATATTTTCACAATGTTTGCATAGTCTTAAAGACCTTGAACTATGTCGCATTTTGTTCACAGACATGACCTTAATCTGGCCTCTCCTTCCAGTCGAAACGAGAAGTTTAAGTGAAGATATATTCCGAATCACTATTCTGTAAATGTATTTATACAGCCAAAACAGTTGCAGAGTTCACAGAACCTTAAAACATAACGCATTGTTAGACCTTAACATATAGTTCCAGGTAAGGTTGTGACGTCATGGTGAGGTCATCTAATGAATTATTACGTAATTAATTATAATTAAAACAATGTATTTTATATCTTGTGAATCACAATAGATAATTTCTTGATTTCTTCATAATCATGGAGGACTCAACATTTGATACACAGACATGACCCTATTTTGACCCTTACTTCTGGTCCAAACTGGAAGTTCAAGTTAAAAAGATCTTTTATAAATTGACACAAATCTAAAGGGTGTTAAAAAATCCGGGTTTATATGTTAAGTGGGATCTGCTCTTTTCAAAAATATATTTGGTGACCTCATCGCTCTTAACAGCGCTCTCTGGCAAAAGGATTAACACAAATCAATTTATGCTCTCTTGAGAAAACATGATACAGAATTTTACCAAATTTGGCACAATTGACACCCATGGTATGATGAACAAATATGTGAAGTATAATTCAGTCACGTGAATGAACCAAAGTTAAAGTATTCATTATAGCACATTATGTCATTTTAATTATATACTCCTGAAGTAACTCTTTTAATAACTTTAGGTGATGACGTCATCACATATGATGCACACATTGAGTTTGTTTACTACTCGATACCTCAACACCTCTAGTTAAGACTTGTTGCTCTTTCCTATCCATTATCAAAGTAAATGGAAATTATCTAAATGTATTGTGTTGGTAAATTTTCTTCTTTATGTTTGCATTGTTACATAATTGCTTCTAACATTTACTTTAACTCCCTTAAGTCCCTTTACTTTGCTTTTTTAAATTTTAATTGGGGTACATGCTTAGCGAGAAAACTGTATAAATATTTTTAGTAATTTGAGACAAACAGCTATAATTAAATATATTAAAGCTGACAAAAGCTGAAAAGTGTCATGATTACAATTTTTCTCCGACAAATTCATAATTATAGAAAGGAAATAAAGTTGTTTGTATACATGTATTTTTAAAGTACATGTGACATTTACACATTTCCATTTACAACTGTGAATGGCCTTATGAATGATTATCTGTTCTTCAATGTTATGAGCCATTTTTATATTATTAAACCAAACATCCAAACAAATAAAATCACAGATACTTTATTCAAACATTAGCGAATACGGGGCATGTCACCATGTAAATACTTAACCAAATATTTATGTATTGATCAATAAACACGTTGAAACACGTTGAATTAATCAGTAAACTATTACGTTGCAATTGAAACCTTTCCATTCTAAGATAGGAATGGAAGGTTTGCAATTGTAACCTTTCCATTCCAAGATAGGAATGGAAGGTTTGCAATTGTAACCTTTCTATTCCAAGATAGGAATGGAAGGTTTACAATTGTAACCTTTCATTCAAGATAGGAATGGAAGGTTTGCAATTGTAACCTTTCCATTCTAAGATAGGAATGGAAGGTTTGCAATTGTAACCTTTCCATTCCAACATAGGAATGGAAGGTTTGCAATTGTAACCTTTCCATTCAAGATAGGAATGGAAGGTTTGCAATTGTAACCTTCCATTCCAAGATAGGAATGGAAGGTTTGCAATTGTAACCTTTCCATTCAAGATAGGAATGGAAGGTTTGCAATTGTAACCTTTCCATTCCAAGATAGGAATATTGCGATATTTCATTTACTGAAGATTTTTCGGATAATAACCAAGGTGAGTCATATTCATGTTTCAAAGATTATCATTCCATCATATTCATACTGATGGCACTGTTGACGTTGGATATTTTCCAAAAGATAAGTGTCGTGCATATAGGTGTATGGATGGATGGCAGGTAATCAAATCAATTCGATGCCAGAGTTGAACTTTAAATACTTAATTAGATAGGTTGGCTGGATAGGCTGAAACTTGCATATCAGAGCTCCCAATGGTATAGCATGATCTTTGATTTACAGTCTCCATTGTTTGTCTGGTCTTTGCTCTATGGACTTTGTACGACTGGAAATACAAATTATTATCTCAAATGTTGTTGGTTAATAAAAGCTGCTAAGGAATACGTAACATAATATGGTATTTGTGCACATCACTTCACATGTATAACTTACAAAAATAGCATTTAGTGTGAAAAGTTTTCCCACGATAAAATTCAATGTAAAGAAGAACAAACACTTGAAACTTACAATCAGATTGGCACTTCGCAGCATTATTTATTTTCACAAAATATCAACTTCATCATTTTTATTCATTATCTTGTCTGTGCAGAAGGTGGTAGTTCGACGTCAAAATGAAGATCCTGATATAGGCCGTGGGATGATCATCAAAAAGACCTCTAGTTGTTAAGTTCTGTAGTCTACCCTCAGAAACTACCTGATTTTTGCACAACTGTACTTCTGATAGTCCTTAATGAGAATATGAAGAGTTTCATAGCAAAACGCTATATCCAGAAGCTGGTGTGGCGTTTATCGCGGTTTGGAATAAACGTGTGGTTATATCGCGTTTTGATAAAAACCGAGTTCGATTTTGTGTTTGCCTACCTTTGAACGATGTATGAGTGGTGTTGGTGCAAAAGTGTTAAATGTGGCATTTATCGCGTTTTGCTATGAAACTCTTCATATGGAATTCGCCAGTGAAAAAAAATCACATTATTGAGTTATCTTAATTAGATAATTAACTTTGAAAAATAGCGCCCTATGTTGTTCGATATATGGAAAGTGTACGCAAACTATACGAGGAAAAGATTTGTACACAGACCAATGTAAAAACATCTTATCCGAATAGTCGTTACTATACTTTTAGGTGATCGAGCTACAGCGTGAACACCTTTTGATATTGTTAAGTTTTTCTGGTTATTCTTCTCCGTGAGACTTGTCCAAAGACGAAAATATAGTTACAGAGTTCACAGAACCTTAAATTTAACACATATTTAGACCTTAACATGTAGTTCCAGGTAAATTTGTGACGTCATGGTGAGGTCATCAGATATGATTAAAGTTTAATATTTCAAAAAATAATATCTCATGAACCCCAAAGATATTTTCACAATCTTTGCATCATCTTAATGATCTTCAATATGTGACATTTCGTTCACAGATATGACCCCAATCTGACAACTCCTTGAAAGTTGAACATTTCAGAAATTCATGAACCACAGAAGATATTTTCACAATGTTTGCATAGTCTTAAAGACCTTGAACTATGTCGCATTTTGTTCACAGACATGACCTTAATCTGGCATCTCCTTCCAGTCGAAACGAGAAGTTTAAGTGAAGATATATTCCGAATCACTATTCTGTAAATGTATTTATACAGCCAAAACAGTTGCAGAGTTCACAGAACCTTAAAACATAACGCATTGTTAGACCTTAACATATAGTTCCAGGTAAGGTTGTGACGTCATGGTGAGGTCATCTAATGAATTATTACGTAATTAATTATAATTAAAACAATGTATTTTATATCTTGTGAATCACAATAGATAATTTCTTGATTTCTTCATAATCATGGAGGACTCAACATTTGATACACAGACATGACCCTATTTTGACCCTTACTTCTGGTCCAAACTGGAAGTTCAAGTTAAAAAAGATCTTTATAAATTGACACAAATCTAAAAGGGTGTTAAAAAATCCGGGTTTATATGTTAAGTGGGATCTGCTCTTTTCAAAAATATATTTGGTGACCTCATCGCTCTTAACAGCGCTCTCTGGCAAAAGGATTAACACAAATCAATTTATGCTCTCTTGAGAAAACATGAGACAGAATTTTACCAAATTTGGCACAATTGACACCCATGGTATGATGAACAAATAGGTGAAGTATAATTCAGTCACGTGAATGAACCAAAGTTAAAGTATTCATTATAGCACATTATGTCATTTTAATTATATACTCCTGAAGTAACTCTTTTAATAACTTTAGGTGATGACGTCATCACATATGATGCACACATCACTGAGTTTGTTTACTACTCGATACCTCAATACCTCTAGTTAAGACTTGTTGCTCTTTCCTATCCATTATCAAAGTAAATGGAAATTATCTAAATGTATTGTGTTGGTAAATTTTCTTCTTTATGTTTGCATTGTTACATAATTGCTTCTAACATTTACTTTAACTCCCTTAAGTCCCTTTACTGTGCTTTTTAAAATTTTAATTGGGATACATGCTTAGCGAGAAAACTGTATAAATATTTTTAGTAATTTGAGACAAACAGCTATAATTAAATATATTAAAGCTGACAAAAGCTGAAAAGTGTCATGATTACAATTTTTCTCCGACAAATTCATAATTATAGAAAGGAAATAAAGTTGTTTGTATACATGTATTTTTAAAGTACATGTGACATTTACACATTTCCATTTACAACTGTGAATGGCCTTATGAATGATTATCTGTTCTTCAATGTTATGAGCCATTTTTATATTATTAAACCAAACATCCAAACAAATAAAATCACAGATACTTTATTCAAACATTAGCAGATACGGGGGCATGTCACCATGTAAATACTTAACCAAATATTTATGTATTGATCAATAAACACGTTGAAACACGTTGAATTAATCAGTAAACTATTACGTTGCAATTGAAACCTTTCCATTCTAAGATAGGAATGGAAGGTTTGCAATTGTAACCTTTCCATTCCAAGATAGGAATGGAAGGTTTACAATTGTAACCTTTTCATTCCAAGATAGGAATGGAAGGTTTGCAATTGTAACCTTTCCATTCTAAGATAGGAATGGAAGGTTTGCAATTGTAACCTTTCCATTCCAACATAGGAATGGAAGGTTTGCAATTGTAACCTTTCCATTCCAAGATAGGAATGGAAGGTTTGCAATTGTAACCTTTCCATTCCAAGATAGGAATGGAAGGTTTGCAATTGTAACCTTTCCATTCCAAGATAGGAATGGAAGGTTTGCAATTGTAACCTTTCCATTCCAAGATAGGAATGGAAGGTTTGCAATTGTAACCTTTCCATTCCAAGATAGGAAATGGAAGGTTTGCAATTGTAACCTCTCCATTCCAAGATAGGAATGGAAGGTTTGCAATTGTAACCTTTTCATTCCCAGAGAGGAATGGAAGGTTTGAAATTGTAACCTTTTCATTCCCAGATAGGAATGGAAGGTTTGCAATTGTAACCTTTTCATTCCCAGATAGGAATGGAAGGTTTACAATTATAACCTTTCCATTCTAAGATAGGAATGGAAGGTTTGCAATTGTATCCTTTCCATTCTAAGATAGGAATGGAAGGTTTGCAATTGTATCCTTTCCATTCTAAGATAGGAATGGAAGGTTTGAAATTGTAACCTTTTCATTCCCACAGAGGAATGGAAGGTTTGCAATTGTAACCTTTCCATTCTAAGATAGGAATGGAAGGTTTGCAATTGTAACCTTTCCATTCCTAGATAGGAATGGGAGGTTTGCAATTGTAACCTTTCCATTTTAAGATAGGAATGGAAGGTTTGCAATTGTAACCTTTCCATTCTAAGATAGGAATGGAATGATTGTAATTGTAACCATTAAAATATTATAATAAAGTGTTATCAAGTATGAATTAAAGGTTTTTGTCTCAGAATTGCTAATTTAAAGACGTATTATATTTTATTAGTAATACAAAATGTGAGAATGTGAACATTTAAATGAATTAGCGCGTAATTGGTACAGTTCCGTCACAGGTAACACATTTCGTAAGAAAAACCTTAATAAGAGGAGTAGAACAATACAAACAAACTAACTTCAATCTTTATAGCAATAATTCCTCACACGTTGATTACGAATGACTTTTTGTGCTAAAAAATCGTTATAACGTTCACTTATGATTAAGTCAAAGTACTTTTGAACATGTTTTTAGTTTTAAGTTTTTAAAATGATTTTTAAACATTTTGTTTCAGTATTGGTTGCTTATATGGAATTTTATTTAGTGGGTTGCACCCATTTGAAATTATGGTGAACAGTTATTTCACGGCAAAACGGATTTTCAGGGCATTTTCAGGGTAAAGTTATTCATAGTGTAATTAGTGTATTATGAGATTGGAGCACGCGCAGTGCGTAGTACTCAATAACACCATAATCTGAGCTGACATTACTTTGTACAGTTTTTTTGATTGTATTATTCAGTGATCTCAAACATTATAATTTGAAGTGATCGGATTGGGTAATGCTTGCTTAGCTGCGATCACTTGTTTCTTCCGGTAATACCGGATTTGAGAAACGCTGTGGAAGTTTAGATGAGCATGAGGAATTCCCTAGTTCCTGCATGAGAAGATCAACAAACAACTAGAGATTCGAGTTTGTTTACACAAACTCTAGGTGTTCGGGAGGAAGTAAAGGTCAAATTGGGGTCACCTTTGTGTAAAATTGTTTTGACAAATAACGATCTGTACAATGGTGCAAATATTGTGAATTTACCTCTTGTGGAAGATTTTGTTTTAAATATTAAACTTTGACTTCCGGTTTAGACAGGAAGTAAAGGTCAAATTGGGGTCAACTTTGTGTAAAATTGTTTTGACAATTAACGATCTGTACAATGGTACAAAAATTGTGAATTTACCTCTTGTGGTTGTTGAGATATGATTTTTTTAAATATTAAACTTTGACTTCCGGTTTGGACAGGAAGTAAGGTCAAATTGGGTTCACCTTTTTGTAAATATTTTTTGACAATTAACGACCTGTACAATGGTACAAAAATGTTAATTTACCTCTTGTAGTTGTTGAGATACGATTTTTTTTATATATTAAACTTTGACTTCCGGTTTGGACAGGAAGTAAGGTCAAATTGGGGTCACATTTTTGTAAATATTTTTTGACAATTAACGACCTGTACAATGGTTTAAAAATTGTGAATTTACCCCTTGTGGTTGTTGAGATATGATTTTTTTAAATATTAAACTTTGACTTCCGCTTTGTACAGGAAGTAAAGGTCAAATTGGGGTCATGTTTTTGTAAATATTTTTGACAATTAACAATCTGTACAATGGTGCAAAAAATGTTAATTTACCTCTTGTGGTTGTTGAAATATGATTTTTTTAAATATTAAACATTGACTTCCGGTTTGGACAGGAAGTAAGGTCAAATTGGGGTCACCGTTTTGTAAATATTTTTTGACAATTAACGATCTGTACAATGGTACAAAAATTGTGAATTTACCTCTTGTGGTTGTTGAGATATAATTTTTTTTAAATATTAAACTTTGACTTCCGGTTTAGACAGGAAGTAAGGTCAAATTGGGGTCACCTTTTTGTAAATATTTTTTGAAAATTAACGATCTGTACAATGGTGCAAAAACTGTGAATTTACCTCTTGTGGTTGTTGAGATATGATTTTTTGTATATATTAACCTTTGACTTCCGGTTTGGACAGGAAGTAAAGGTCAAATTGGGGTCACCTTTTTGTAAATATTATTTGACAATTAACGATCTGTACAATGGTGAAAGAATTGTGAATTTATCTTGTGTGGTTGTTGAGATATGATTTTTTTAATATTAAACTTTGACTTCCGGTTTGGACAGGAAGTAAGGTCAAATTGGGGTCACTCACAACTCGTGTTTCATCTACTTGTTAAGTTCTAAGTACATGCCAAGTTTCAAGTTCAGGTGAAGTTTGCAAGTATGTGTTTGTTACCGGACAGTTATTGGGGAGAAGAAGAAGAAGTAAAAAAAAAAACCGAACAAAAACAATAGGTGTTTCGGGCACATACCCGAACACCTAATAACACAGATGTGCAGTGTTACTTGGAACTGTGACGTCACGTTAGACTCTGCATTATTTTGTATATAAGGCATTGCATGAAAAATTCCATCATTTCCACCGACTGCTTCGCCTTCTGATTCGATGCACCCCGAGTGATAAAAACAAAACAAAAACACCACTTTCAACAAAATGAAGATGGAGCAACCAACATCTCGAGTGATGTGGGTAGTCTGCTTGTTCTGTGTCATTATTATGGAGAAACCTGCAGGAGGTATAGGCATCCCTGATGGACTGTGTAAGAGAATTATCGTTGATGTAGATCCCCAGTATGTCGGTTATGTTCAACTGGGCGGTGCCTACAGTCTTCAAAACTTCACCTGGTTTGATTTCCCCGTGTTCAAGCACGAACAGCAAATTATGTATTTCTACTATGACCGTACCAGCCGACGCATGCTGATCGGCCCTAACAAGGGAGAACTATTCGGGCTCGGCGCGACCACGGTGGATTTCTCTGACAGTAGCTGGCTGCCAAGGTATTCAGTATACCCGCCTTTCCGTAATGTGATCGACGAGTGGTTCTATAACGACTACGTCAGAGGGGGATTGTTTTACGTTGATTCCAATGCAGATTTGGGTCCTCGGTGTATACCCGACGACGTCCAGTTCAGACAATGCAGTTCCGCCATCTTCAAATTCAATGACGTCATTATTCAGGATCAGAACGACGGACAGTTCGTTTACATCAATCAGTTAAACTATTATTATGAACAGTTACTTGGCATTTATCGAAATGCACGACCGGTATTCGAGCGGAAAGAATCGATTAATCCCGCCTATCTGTTCTACAGCACGAGTTTTTCAGGGTGGGTTGTTGGTGCGGACTACAATAGTGATAGAATCTTTATGTACGTGTCCTCAACTTCCATGCGACCTGAATTCATCACAGGGACCTGGTATGTCTACACGAACAATCGATTTCAAGCAAACTCTGACATTTCATTAAACTGCTCTGGGATACCAACAAATCAGACTTGTACGGTTTACAACCCCTGCCAAAATGCTGGAACCTGTCTTCAGAAAGACAGCACCGAGGTGTTTTGCATATGCACTTCAAACTTCACTGGTCGGCACTGCGAGAAACCACTACTAGAAATATGCCCCAGCCTTCGAACTGTTACAACTAATACCATAGTCTGGAACACTCTTTATGATGGAGCCATTGCAACCTGGTTTTGCGGAGAGGATTACACTCCCAGCTATTATTTTGCAGTGTGCCAAGTGAATGAAAGATCCACAAACACGGGTAAGTGGGTCGCTTACGACTCCTGTACAAAGACTACAACGCCATCACCGATAACCACAGCTTTGTCTGACAGCGGCAGGTCTAGTTTGAGTACTAGTAGCTGGTCAGGTTGGAGTAGCTGGTCAGGTTGGAATAGCTGGTCGAGTTGGAGCAACAATGAAGGTGACGATTCCTCGTCAAGCAGTAACTATGTGGAGCCAGAAGGACTTTGGATTTTCACACTGGTGCTAGTCATAACTGTGAATTTAATTTTACCTTTCGTCATCTACTTTATCTTAAAATGCAAAGGAGAACCGGACGAAGCTGAGAGAGAAGTTTCCTTTGAGCTGACACGAGTAACACCCGCGGAGCCTGACCAAGGACAGAACCAATACACTGGGGAAGAATCCGCGGTTGCGCCCCCAACGACTGCAGAAGGCGTCAACACTGAGGCAGGAAACAAAAACCGAAAAAGATCGAGTCATATAAAAAATATATGTTTCTTAAGGATCCTGTCCATAACTTGTTTTATATCTTTCTGGTTTTATCTTCCTTGGACAGTAGGTTGCTTTGAAACAAAATGTGCTTTGTATGTGTACAGTTCAAGTATAGTGACCTTGGCCTTGTTTGGTGTTTTTATGATGCCATTTTCATATATTATAATGCTAGCCGAGTCATTCCGCGCGAGAGAAAGATCTTACTTAAGCAAACTCGGAAAAGCGGGCTCAGTTGGAAGATTTGTTTCTCAGGTACGCCAAGCACAGCCAATTATTACATGGCAGGCCGTTTGTTATCACTACGTAACACGTACGAGAGTAGTGCACTACACCGACGGGCAAGGCAACAGCCAATCTCGCGTAGAGACATACACGGAAACGGTAGTCACTCACCGAGACTTCCAAACGTTCCTCTTCAACTACTGGACAGACGAGTCTGCTCCAAAAATAGAGGGCGTCGGCACGTCTGGCGTGACAAGAATCCGACTCGACCAAACCGTAACACCCGGTGATCTAGAGACGCTTTCAGAATACATGTCCGGCTTCGAACAATTTAAGAGAAGGAACGAAGGCATGGATACTTTCATGGATGCATCGGAAGACATGGGCGTTCCTGGTTTCGAAAAACGCGTCGCGGCATTTGTAGGCGAGAGCACAGCCCCGCCTTGGTGGATGAAAATGCCTTACTATTGGTTGGCGGTGCTCCTTGGTGTCACTTGGCCCTATCGGTGGTATTTCAGAGCGAAAACAGGGAAGACGTACTATACTATCATCAAAAAGTTCTACATGACGCGGCCGGAAGTAGACTCGGAGGACATACGGCCATATGACACCCAAGTGGGGGAGAAATCAGAGAGAGAATTACGTAAGAGCATTGCAACTGTAGACGACGAATCAACCACTCAATCTGGTTCTTCAACAGGACTAGCAGGCATCGAATCATCAGACCATGCTGACACGACCAGCATCGCTGTTGACGCAGGAGGACCTACTGTAAGAGTCGCTCTTTGAAGATTCTCGCTTCAACCTAGGGGTGAGAATTGGGTCCAAGGGTATCTGACCCATTTCGGGTCAGACTCGATCATCATCAAATAAATCACAATGGAAACTGACTATTTATGAGAATTTAGTCAAAAATACTCGGAAGCGGAGCAAACTCGCGACTTCTGGATTACCGCAACCGGTGCTCTCTACACCAACTGTATTTAAGATGTAGATTTTGTGTCATGTACTGTGCTTTTCTTGTATAGGCTATTTTTGTTTTTTACAAATAATTTAATGGAAGATTTTAAATGTTTAATGTTTATTATATTTTTATATACATGTGCAGAACGAGAAGAGAACTGAATTGAATTCAATTGAACAGAGCTATCCAACCCTGTAGTTGGCAGTCTCGCAAACTGGCAATAACTTTGTTTTGGAGGTGCCAGTCCCAAGCCATGAAACCTAGCCTATGCCTTGTAGCCAGGAATCACGCCCCACTAAGTTGCCCTTCTATATACATGGGAAACGGTAGTCGAGGATCACTCTGATGGGTTTTTTCAGCTGGATAAATGCAGCCGAGAACTCGGGGCACAAAATTATCTGAGCCTTATCCGGGTCAGATTATACTCTGGAACACATTTCCGGATCAATTCTGACCCGATATAATTATAGGCTAGTAATGTTCGCTACGGTTAATACATTATAAGGTCGCTGTATTTTATTATGACTCTCCCAGAAATATACACAGGATCATTTAATTTTAAATATATTTAAACAATTTAAAGATGACATCATTGCTTTAACAGTCCCCTATACTCTAGCTGGATCCTTCGTGTTTGATGTTGCTTCTATAATAAGTATATGAACGACAGCGCGTATACTTCAGTAGTTGCTTATTGAATTCACTTGTCTTGTGGGCAATTCCAGGGTTACTCACGTTACATTTTGGATGTGTTAGGCTCACTTATATATTTATCACAGTAGTTGCATTATACCCAGGCCTTACTAAGCACAAAAAAGTATATAAAGCTATGCGTAAGAGAAAAATGCTGGTTACTCACGTTACATTTTTGGACATGAATAAAACGTCACTTTTTCTCTTAGGATAACAAATTTCTGAAATTATTATTTTGTGCTACGTAAGGTTTGGGCACAATGCAACTACTGTGAAAAAAAAAACGATTAGTGAAAGATATACATGTATTATGGCATTAAGAGTTACACTCCCAGCTCATATTACCTCAAAAATGTAACGTGAGTAACCATTGATTTGCCCTTGTGCACTACTTACGTAATATCAGAAGTTTATTACTTACTTGTACTATTTGTAGGTAATAGACTTCTGGTAATGCATGTCACGTTTTCTCTCAAAATGACAGCATGTCAAACAAAATAATTTCTTAGGATGTCTGGAACTATTACCAAAAAAAATAAAAAATAAAATAAAATAAATACAAAATACTTCATGTAAACATCTGTAAATATTATACATGTATTTCGAGATATATTTTTGTTTCAGTAAATAATAATGTATTTTTAAAGCTTAACAGCAGTGTGACAGATTAATCTTTATTAATTAGTTTTTCTACACTTATATACTAGTTACATTGTACTGTGTAGTAGGCCAAATATACGGCAATACACTAACTTTGATATTTGGAGAAGGGTTTAGAATCTAATGTAAAGCTTTGTGCATCTTATGGATTTCTCAAAACTTTGCAATTGAAAATTAATAATTATATTATGCCTGCTTTCTGCTGAATTGATATAGTAATAATTATATCAGTAATATAGTTTTAAGTGTGTATACAATGTAGGGGCCTATATAGTCAGAGGCTCAAATCCAGCGGCTTGGGAAGGGGTTATATATTCCCCCAGTGATTTTAGAGGGGTGACCAATGCAATCAATCCCCAATATTTGTCCCACTAAAATTCCACCTTCGGCTCGGTCCTTATCGCTCGTGACCACGCCCAGAACCTGCGGTAAAGACCGTGCGATAAACTGTTATTCCTTATTAATACATTGTGTTTCAGTGCTATCTTATATTTGTATCTTTTGAAAGTTTAAAACCTTTTTAGCAAATTTAAAACACATCTTTAGAACTGTTAATTCAGTCTTTATACCGCCTTTTTATAATTTTATATACGACAATTTATATCAGTGCCGTACAGTTTGAAAACATTTTAAACCACTGTAAAAATGAACTAACAGTAATTAAAATGAATAATTAATCAGGTTTAACCAAAATAATGTAAAAGGCTGATTGTACAAAAACAAATAATGAATAATCTACGCGTGAATACTCCCATTACGGCGGGGGGGGGGGGTGCTAATGGTTTATTTGCTTTGCATTCTGATGAACTGGGTTCATCAGGTATATAAATATACCGTCATTGCAGGTATAAGCGTATGGGAATATCAATGAAATAAATTTCTTTATCTGATATGATATATCAAAGTCCAGTGGCGTAAATCCAAGTTGAAAAGTAGGGAGGGGACAGCAGGGGGAACTACAGCGCAAAAACCCCAAAACAAAAAAATCATAATTCCATAATAAAGAAGGTACCAAACGGACATAAAACACACAAACAATAAATATGTAAACAACCCAAAATTTCTCCTTTTTTGCTTGTGTTTCACGAATTATTCTCCTATTACTATTATTTTTACCATATGATAAATTATGGGGGGTGGGGGGGGGGGGGGTATATCCCGCGTCCAAGTCGATTGCATGCAAAGATTAGGTCTATTCATTTTCCAATGTTTCAGCTGCAAGACACGTAGGGCAGCTGTCCTACTATTCGACAACAAAATATCACTACGTTTGAATACTTACTGCATACCTTAAATGTTTAAAATAAATTACCGGTATGCAATACTTCCATGAATAGGTCTAATCTATACACTGTTGAAGTCCGTGCACACTAGGCCTATTAGAAATCTTTAAAAAGAAAAATAGTTTTACATAAAACGTCGAGGATGGTATCAGAAATCCCTTCAAATATTTCTATATCAGGTGCTATTGTTCTTTTAAAATTAGTGAAATAATTTTTAAAATATGTATTTTTTGATATCCAACGACAGAAATTCCACGTTGGAATAAATACGAAAAATCTGAATGAATTTTAACTGTTTTCTCATTAACACAATGATGGTGTAAGCTGAGACATTGGTCACTGGACATGACACCTCTTGATTCGTATGAAGTTAAGATCCATATTTACAGACTTTTTACCAAAAGTGTACTCTCTAAAAGTTTTAGATTGAAATTCACTCCAACTGATTGAAAGTATTTTAGCAGTTTTCACTAGTTTCAAACGGTTAGAGTGAATTTCAATCTAATAATTTTAGAGAGTATAACATAACCCTCTAAGTTGAATATATAATATAATTATTTGTGGCAAATTCAATAATGTTTAAATCTTACCTTTTTTTTATTACCGGTATGCACGATTTAAAGACTTAATGAATTACATTACAGAAAATGTCATTCAATATTTCGTATCCTTCCGTTCTCTCCACAATGTCCATACAGCCTCACCGGATAGGCTTTGTGCCTAATTAGCCATGCCTTGCAGATTGTACGTGCGTTTGGCATTTTCTGTTTTGGTCCCATCGGACTGATAATTGACGACAAACATGTATTGAGCCGTGCACGGCATTTATGCAAAATGTACATGTATTATAAATAGTAATACTTAGGCTTAAACGAATACATCGTATTCAGCGGCGTAGCCAGGACTTTTTCAGTGGGGGGGCACAGGGGCATTGCTTTTCAGTGGGGGGCCCCAGGGGGTATGGGTTTTTCCCTTTTCTTTATCTTTTCTGTTTTTGGGGCACTATGAGGATTTTTCGTGGGGGGCACCTGGGGGGGCACTGGAAATTTGTGGGGAGGCACGTACCCCCCCAGGCCCCCCCCCCCTGGCTACGCCGCTGATCGTATTATTGTTGAGGACATATTTTCCATGCATTGATAAGCGCATATCTACA
This sequence comes from Zoroaster sp. YZ-2022, assembly GCA_029582265.1. Taxonomy (NCBI): domain Eukaryota; kingdom Metazoa; phylum Echinodermata; class Asteroidea; order Forcipulatida; family Zoroasteridae; genus Zoroaster; species Zoroaster sp. YZ-2022. Next base: position 38,010,972 of record CM055825.1, read on the forward strand.
AAATAGTGGTGAGTGGGGACAGCCATTTCTTAATGGCCTCCCCACTTTGTGATTGTTCTCGCCTCATCATTCGACCTATACTTGATAAGACTCAATCTGATTTCCCCTATATTTCTTCTATCATTTCTCCAACATTTGTCCATTAACTGCGCATTTCGTATCCTGTCTCCATCCTATATTTACCACGGATTTCATCATTGTTTGGAGTGAACAAATATAAACTGACCAGAGCGGGATCAGAACCTGAACCGTTAACAGTCGCCTAGCCTGGCAAATATTTCCCAAACGATTGCAGGAAACAAAGATTGATATTGTTAAATGTGAATGTTGTTGAGGAATCATTGGTTTCATTCAAAATAATTATAAGAATTTAAGAAGGCTGTGTATCACTTCAAAAAACATTAAAAAAAAAAAAAAAAAAAGTTTATCACGTAGGCCTACGTGTAAACCGAGGACCTCTGATTGTTCTCCTCCATTGTCCCGACAACCGATGACCACACTGTTCTCCATTGTGATAGCAATCGAGGACCTATAAGTATTACCAGCATCTACACAAAATGTGCCGTGCCACTCCTTTATTAAATAAACACGGCATTTTACTACTCTAAGAACAGCTTTAGACGCGCAGGTCTTCCAAGCTGGAGGAAGCAGTGTAAGGTTTATCTCAGCCGGCTGTACGTACGAACGTGATAAGCACTGCGTATACACTGGATCTCTCAGGAGGGTCAGAGCATGGCATGCCAGTCAACTCGCCCCTAGCAAACTCGCCCCTTACAAACTCGCCCCTGCTTGTACAAACTCGACCCTCACAAAGTCGCCCCAGACAAACTCGCCCCTCGGAAAAGGGGGTGAGTTTGTAAGGGGGCGAGTTTGTAAGGGACGAGATTGTAAGGGGCGAGTTTGCCAGGGGGCGAGTTAACTGGCATCCAAAGCAGGATCTAACGTAAATCTAACGTCAATGCCTATTAAAAGACAGGACAGTACAAAGTCATCATACTGACCTCGATATGTTGAGGGAAACCTGGGTAGAATGGGTCATAAACAAATAGGATACACAAACTTAAAAGAGCAAAGGAAATAAACCAACTGGTCATACAACAATCAAATGATAGACACTACTATAATGAGAGACACAAACGACAGACGATCGGCAACAGACTACTAAACGACGACATGGCAGACGACGATGACGACGACATCTCGCGTTACCACCTATGACTACGATGATGACGATGCCACCCCTACGACAATACCGCCCGGCCATGACGACAATGAAAGGGGCAGTGAAAAAAGGCCCAACTTAATTATTGGACAGCAAGATTTCAGTAATATGATCTCCGTGATTCTGTTTCATGGCAGCATGTTTTAATGTGTTAAACATGGTACACACCGCCCTAAAAGTGCAAAAAATGGGCTTGATAGAATGATAGATAATCATTTTTGGAAGGTTTTCTTCAAAAAACAAAATCCAGGTATCGTGTAATTACCGAGAAATGTCCAAAAAACAACAATAAGGTCAAAGGTCACGTATACTCATTTCCAGTTGTCTACACGACCGTGAAACCTGTATAACAATTGCCGATTGTATTTAGACTGGTACCTCAGCATTGCACACCGTTGTGATTGTAACAAGAGGAACAAGGTTCCAGTCTGTACATTTTGTATATGTTGTAAACACTCGAACGATCACAGAATTCCTGGATTCGATTGCAACCAGGTGCACGTCGACGTCCAAGATCATCCAAAAAGAGATGAAAATGCCTAGTAGGCTTGATAGACATTGGATCAACTATGGAGAAAGGCATAGACTGAACAAAACAGTACTTAGCAGCATCTGTCTGGACATACTGGATTCTGGGGTGAGCATCTCAATCATGATCAATATTATTATTAGTTTGCATTGCTATTGGTAGATATACATGATGTACAGGACTGTACATGATGAACACAATCATGACAATGTCCCCTGGCAATTAGGCCTATGTGAAATTGCCCTAACCCCTGATTACATTACATTACATATGAAAGGGAAGCTTCAATTTTGGTTCAGAAATTAGATTTTCATATTCTCAAAATATTATCAAACATTTTTATTTGGTCAGGACACATGCCTTATGACCAAATTAATTTGTCCGAAGTGCTTTTATCTAGTTAGAGAGAGAGAAAAAAATAATTATGTAAAAAATACAAGAAGTTACCAGATATAACTTTGTGAAACACGAGGGGGAGCACCTATTTTTAATTTTTAAATAAATTTTCACAGGTTAGTTTTTATGCTATTTTTCGTGAGATCTAATTAACATTAGTTAACGTGTTACAGGGTTGAAGTTAATGTTCATTATCAAATACCAATGATGAACATTTCATTTAGTTTTAATGGTTGTTTATTATTTAAAAAAAATAAGTTTTAGTATAATTTGTTATTATTTTTTGCAACATGTATAGCAGTACTGGCATTTCAGTCCAAGAGAAGGGGTCTATCTGATAACCACCTTTCCATTCCATATCAGTTAAACAATGTTTTACCTTATTTCACAGTGATTGTTGATAATGTTGCTAAATGTATTTAAATCTAAGCCCTTACTCCTCTTTTCACTCTTAAATCTTTTTCAGAAAGAGGACAGAAACATCTTGGTACTTCAGCTATGCAGAATTGATGCTGGGTGTGATTCTCGACATAATGAAGCACCAGTCTTCGGTCAATGGAATTGGTAATTTGGAATCAAGCATATGTCTGGGCCCCTTACTTTTATTGCATGTTTGCCCCTCCCCTCCCTAGTTCTTGGATTCTATAGTGCTGCAATGATTGTTCAAATAATTTCAGAAAGCAAATGTGTTGGTTCATCACCAGTGGCAGGACATGCCATTACCGAGAACTTGGGGGGGGGGGGGGGCAAGCATTTTATTCCAAAATTACCGAGTCCAATGACAGCCCCTAAATGTCACCCATTCTGAACTGTCACTAAATCGTAAATACAGAGCTACATTTATTATGCAGATTGATTTTGTTTTCTTGTCAACAAAGGATCATGGTTGGGTTCATTTACACTGAAGTCATTTCACTTGTTACATGTGTAAGGCCATGTACACTCATTGTTAGATTCTTTATAATAGGTTAAACAGGTCAGCAAAGTGGTTTCAATTGATTATGGGGGGGGGGGGAGGAGTGGAACCACACAAGTCAAGTCATGAAACCAAATGGACAAATAAAATAAATATGTATTTCATTATTTTATTAGCAATTTACAAGCACCCATACATCTTGATTATTTCAATTTCTAAACATTTATGTACAAAATGGCATCTGATCTTTAGCTTGTAATTTTATAGATTGGATGCAGCTACAGACATTTTGCCAAAAATGTGTACAACCTTGAAAATGTAAAAAGCAATGTAGAATTTGTTTTCAAATTTTATAAATGATTTTTAATTATTTGCAGTATAAGTGAAAACAAAGACAATTTATAAGCATGTCACAATAAGGAGATGCTTGATTACTATCATTGTCAATTTATCATTATATTTTTGTTCATTATAAACTTGAGTTGAAAGTGAAGTATATTATAAATAAAGATCACTCTCGGTATATAAACATGCAGTCCATCTATTACATTTATTTTTGTACAAGACTTAATACCAAGACATAAATACCAATGTTGGCTTCATCTAAATCTGCAATTTGAAGGTTTTTCCATAAACAAAATGAAAAGGGCAAGCAATTATCAGATTTGGTAAAGTGGATGTAATTACATTTAATTTTGTTTGAATTGTCAATTGGCTAAATACAATTTGTGGCCTTACTCTTCTGCTGTTGGCAGGGGAAGAGGGAAAGCACGGATGCAAGCTTTCTTGCAACTTTATCATGTAGTATTTATAAGCTTGTTTTCTAATGAATTACAAATTAGCTGATATCCATACAAGCTTTGAAGACTGCATACATTAGCTATTTGACATAAGCTGCATTGTTTCTTCTCCACCCAACTATTATACGGCTGTGCTTTGAGTAGACTCTGTGGTACCCGATACATGAACATGGATGAAATGCACAATTATTAGCCAACTTTCTATTATGTTCCATGTAGCGAAAATTATTGACAGCCTTGAAATGGAAATATCAAGAGTGTAAAGACTCTTCTCTCACAGGGTAACTTTTCCTTGGTAAAGAAAAACAAAAAGAAAGGGGAAATATTTATATGCTCCTCCATGCTTCAGTGTCTTCAGCAACCCCCAGCCCCCAATCAATTTAACCCCCACTTCCTGTCCTTTGAATTTGAAGCCAAGTTTAATCCAGTTACTACCATAAATCAACTTCAGTTTGTGACTTTATGCCCATAATAACGCTGAATAAGTTGATCTGGCTACCTACAACCCTGGCAAACTATTTTCATAGTGTTTTTACATGTTGATTTATCATCTGGCATGATTTTTGAAAAGCATGTGTTGGGCTAGTGTCAATATCATTATGCATATAATGAGGTTTGTGGTAGCACCATGTAACTATCTCTACAGTTTAATAGTGTTGGCTCTTATAAGAACCTGTGGTGAGAAAACTTGAAGTTTCCATCGGTATACTCTGATCATCTTCATCCCGTGAAGACAAACAGAGTATACTGATTGAAACATAAAGTAATGTACCTGCCAGTTCTTCTCAGAACCAATGCTATTTACTACTCTTGAAAGATAATTACTCTTAGTCCTACTGTTCTTCAACCATGTGAAGCTTCAAAATATTTCAACATTTTCAAGGAAGTACAGAATACTAATAGAGTAGTTTGTTTGGGTGTGTGTGGGGGGGGGGGGTGGAGGGCTGTCAGTTGCCTTTAAACATTTTCATGTTATATCTGCAATTTTTGAGGGTCTTGAAAGTAGGACATGTCCTCTATACTTCCTAGAAACTTTTGATTGGATGGCACCCGTAACAAACCTGAAGTTGATATAGTAGGTAATCTTCTTGAGAAAACTCTTATTCAGTGGAATGTCTGCTAGTAAGTGGGATGTTGTAGGCTTCCGTTTACTGACCCCCATTCACATACGTAGGTGACATGGTGAACTGAGCATTCGTCTCTATCTCCATCTCCCTTCATCTCATCTATGGACCAAACATGAACAAACATAATGTATATAATATTACAAAAGAAAGATTACCTTGAACTGATTACTCTAGCAGTTGAGAAATGAAACTGACCACAAAGACATAAATAACAAAATAGCCAGTAATAATTAACACACGTAAAGCTACTTTGACTAATTATTAGTGCTACAGTACACTTATCATTCACACACACACTTCAAATTATAACCAATGTTGTACTTTCCCTTTAAGAGGACAACGGTCATGATCAACAGGGCATGGAATCGGAGTGCTAGTTTTAGATTATCTTGGTGACTGAAAATAATATCCCACATGATAAGGTCATACTAACTGTCATTGCTGCTGCATAAATGAGCCAGTAAGTTTCAGTCACTGTGTTCATCTTAAACTAGGACACTGATTCCATACCCTGTTGAAAGTCTGCTCTGATCGTGATATTGTCACTTTAATATGGACAAGTTAACATTAAGCATGCACAAGGGGGAAAAAACCTGAATGCACAACTTCATTTTTTCTAAATGAGAAATTGTTTCTGTCAATGTGATTTTGTTTGATAGAAAAAAGAAATATTTACATCAACTAAGTTTTCTACATATTATACACAAAAATTATGGGATAAAAAAAATAAACTGAATCAATCCCAGATTTACTCTACCTTGGCAATGCTTTGTAGCTGTGAATACTGGAAATGGAATCAGGCTGAACTCTACATGGTGTTGATGCAAGTAAAAATACTGGCAGTGATGTTTTCTCATACCTATAAAACAAAACATAACAGCTAATGAAATAATGGTGGATATGATGGACATGGTGCATATTAAAAATCCATTTAAATATAACTCGTACTCGTACTCGTACTTTTAGGGGAATAATGGTACCTGATGCTGTTTCCTCCAGTCCATGTTTGAATTTTCACTATGACCCCTTTTGACCATCTTCCCCATAAAATACATTGATGGTGGAAATTACAACTACTTCACTGGAAATTGTTCTGCTTTCTAAACTATATCTCATAATTATCATGTCTGTATTGTAAACATCATCACAATATCATTGGGCATTGGCTATAGCCTAGGAATTATCAAAAATAATGTGATGGCTAACAGAAATTCATCATAAGAGTTCAGCATACAGCCACACAAAAAGCCCTCCAAGTATTATATTATCAAACAATATTTCTCTTTTATTACTCTTACCTGTCCAACAATAATCCTACAAATGCGACATTATTCATGGTCTCATCATGGTCTCATCATGGTCACCATCACGTTCACCATCACGTTCAACAATCAAATCCCCGAGTGTTTGCCATCATTTGAGGTTGGCTGGCCCGTCAATGGTTGCCAGGCATGCGTCGTTTTATTGCCGTAGACGGTGAGCCATTCTTCGCCCAGCCCGGTCGGTCGAAATTCTGGCGTTGATTTTTACGGATGGCCTTCCAAACTGAACAGTTTTTGTCACTTTTTTATTGGCATTGATATGATGAAGGGGCTGTGACGATGTTCCAAATGAATGCGTCATTGTTGTTTCCAAAACTAAACTCGCTGGCAGTATCATAATTCAAAATACCCGACACGAAAAGCACCACAGTGGTCGAGACCCTGCTTTACGCTCCACGCGAAAAGTGTTGATACATTTATGGCCTAACCAGCAGGCTCACGCCTCGGGCGCTTGGCCGCGCTGGCGCCCATAGCTGTACTGGTACAGTCTTGGTTCGGTTCCCGGTGTCTCTGGAAAGTGCCAAGACTTTTGTCTTTTTGTCGATTTTGACAATTTTCACCCATTGTTTCAAAATCATTTCACTTTTGTCAAGTATCAATGAATTATAAAAAAAAAATTATTCTTGAATTTGGTTCAGTAATAAACATTTTAAACGTCTGAAAGTGCGACTATTACTTTTGTCCTCGTGAGTTTTCTGGACAAATTTTGGTTCAAAAAAGTCACATGACATTGGTTTTTGTACAATAACAGAAAAACGACGCATATTTCAGGAGTATTTGTGTGGACAATTATATTCTACTTTTGAAAGATCTTTCCAACCATGTATGTAAAACAATGAAATATTGAGGGGCGTTTTTTATCGCCCAATTTAGCGCGACAAAGGCGGTGTGTACCTTTAATATACCATACCTATTTTAAATAGGTGCGAGTATTCCTTCTTTGAATATGTTCTATGTTTTATATGCATTGTTTGAATTTTGTGTCAAGTGCTATTTATTTGAACATTTTAAAAATGTCCAATTATTATGTTTCGACCTTAATTCAATTGAAAATATTTTAAGTTTAGTCTTTGACTTTTTATTTACATGTGGGTTACTTTTAGCGATACAGATTAACTTAAAGGTACGCACGCCCGGCCACCCTAAAACATTTTTTTTAAATGGGATTGATAGAATAATAGATAATCCTTTTTGGACAGTTTTCTTTAAAAAAACAATATCCGAGTATCGTGTAATTACCAAAAAACAATAATATAAGGTCAAAGGTCACGTATACGCATTTCCAGTAGTCTATACGACCGTGAAACTTATACGGCAATTGCAGGTTGTATTGACTGGTACTCTGCATTGCACACCGTTGTGATTGTAACAAGAGGAACAAGGTTCCAGTCTGTACATTTTGTATCCGTTATAAGCACACGAACGATCACAGAATTCCTGGATTCGATTGCAACCAGGTGCACGTCGACGTCCAAGATCATCCAAAAAAAGAGAGGAAAATGCTTATTAGGCTTGATAGACCTTGGATCAACCATGGAGAAAGGCACAGACTGAACAAGCCGGTGCTTAGCAGCACTGGGTGAGCACTATGTCAATCATGACCATTAATGTAAAGCTATAATTGTAAAGCTACCATTCATCTGAACAAAAAATCTATCTGACTGAAGTTCTGTCATTTTAGAGAAACCATGAACAAGATATATGTATGATTTTGTTATTGAAAAAACAATTTGCCGGACGTAAAGGCTGTGAATGCCTTTTCATGTGTAAACTTTCAACGGTTGGCTGTATACAATGCCAATCTTGATTCAAAGAAATTCATCAACATACCCTTAGAAGCAGTTTTGCCAACGTCACCAATAGTGTTGTCTATTCCCTTGAATCCGTAAGATTAAAATACTTGTAGCGCAAATCCCTAGGTTTGAAAGCTTCAATACCGTCTTGCAGTATTTCACGTTTTCAAAAAATGAAAGCATATCAGGTGGAATAATTTCTCATGATGTTTGTTACCATCACCAACTTTACAACAAGCGATGAAATCAATTACAATTCAAATCATCATTCAGGTAATCTGCATAATTACCAAAGGCGAACACAACTAGTACTACATTCCTATTAAAACAGATAGGACACTTTGTAATTCTACGTGATTTTTTTTTTTTTTTTAAACTATTTCCCAACAGAGCGTCTAAAATAAAGCTTCTGGCATCACGGTGGCATGGCCGTGCCCGGTATCCAGTGCCAGTTTTGGCCTTTCACGTTGCGCGCTCGCCTCGCCTGAGTCAGAGTCCCCTCTATTGACACAATCATAATTTGTATCGACTTTTATGTTTCATCCATTGTTAACCATTTTTATGTGGCGACATCATTGCTAACTGGACGTTTAAGTGAGCTGAAACTAGACTATAGTGGCACAATAACAGTACTTCCGGCTTACTCTTTACCTCTTTTTAATATAAACATCCATGGTCAACTGTATTACATTAGGCCAAACAAAAAAAAGTCTCCTGTTTCTCGAGTACATTATCCATTATCGCCACCTTTACCTTTCTAGTGTCAACCTTTTAACTTGAAATTGAGTGAATGAATAATATTGTCTACCAACTCTATTCGCTATGTGCACATCGTAGCCCTCCATCGGCGAAACTTTTAGTGCACCGAGTGTCTTGATGAGGCCAAAAAAAAATTGTTGAGTTGCCCTCCAGTGAACATTATTTGAAGGGGTCGGTCGGTCGGGATTTTTGTTTGTTTTTTTGTTTCCTCCTTGACTGTCATTTTAAGATTGAAATGCATTGGAACTGAAACCACATACCATGTTTTTCATTTGTATACCTATCAGCAAGGAATTTTGCTTCAGAATAAAAGTATCCCAAGCATTTTTGTTGTACTTTTCGCTGTGATTGACACAGCAAATTCATCCATATTGCGTGCAATTCTCAACATGCAACATGTGAGTGGCCATTCGATTTGAAAACGTGTAGATCGAGTCGCAATCGTTGACACACGTACAGTGCGGGGAGCCAGTGCACAACGTGTGAGGGCCATTTGATTTGAAAACGTGTAGATTGAGTCGCAATCATTGACATACAAAACAGTGCGCGAAGCCAGTGGAAAACATTCGATTGGAAAACGTGTAGATTTGAGTCGCAATCGTTGGCACACAGTGTGTGCGAAGGCAGTGCACCATGTGAGGGCAGGGGCCATTCGATTTGAAAACATGTAGATTGAGTCTTGGGTACTGGTAAATTTACCGGTAAAAAAAGTGGAAAATTTCACAAATCAAACGGATTATGTTTTATACAAAGAAAATTGGTAAGTTTCATTAATAAATAGGCCTATGAATGACGGGGAAAAAAAGAAGAAAAAAAAACCCGACCCGACCCGAGATTTCAGCACTTTTGGGTCGGTCAGTGGAGGGCAACTCAACATCTTTTTGGGGGGGCCTGATAGCCACTTTCGCGTCAAGTTTGAGCGTTGTACCATGGTTGGTTGTACATACACTTTATGAGTGTATGTTATGGTACTACGAACACATGTACTTCTGCCAGCCAATGTTCGCTTGAGATATTCCGCACATACCTATACATTAACTGAAAAGTACGCCAAACGCATTGTACTGTGGCTGCCCTATCGACCAACATTGAGCTAACAACATGTGCCATCATCAGCTCATGCACGGTGCAAATAAGCAGCAGGACATTGCAACATACAAACTCGATAAGCAGCAGGACATTGCAACATACAAAACTCGATAAGCAGCAGGACATTGCAACATACAAAACTCGATAAGCAGCAGGACATTGCAACATACAAAACTCGATAAGCAGCAGGACATTGCAACATACAAAACTCGATAAGCAGCAGAACATTGCAACATACAAAACTCGATCATTTTCGATCATGCGTGGGTTCACCAGTGAATGACAAATCAACACTGTGTCCATAATCTAAAATTAATTTGATTTCATTTGATTTGATGTAATATTATTGGCAAAATCCACAAGACAAAATTGCACATTAATGTAATTATACCATATGACTGGATAGCCTATAATTATTGTGGAGGTACAATCCTGAATTTAATGTGGACGACGAACATCTTACAAAACTCGATAAGAGTGAGAGTTTGGTTTAATTTCTGCTCAATATACCGGTAATTGACGACAGTCCAGTAGAGAATAATACAATGCACTCTGTCGTTGAATAAAAGAGATTGAAAGAAAAAAATACACAGGTTTTATAAATAATAATAATAATAATAATAATAAAACATTGCCTTGAATCATATTATACATTATACACAATTTGTAAATATTTCGCATCTACCAATTATCTTCCTCCCCCTCCCCCGGGCCACCCATGTATTGATAGCGGAAAATGTACTTTTTGTTTGCCAAGGCTCGGGACTTTGGTGATGCTCACGTGGGATGATTTTACATCCCACATTATGGGTGTTGTTGATGTTGTGAGGGTATTGTCACTTCCAATGAACATTTTCCAATTTACCAGTCCCCACATCAAGAGAAGGGCGGCACGGGTGGGGGAAATTGACGAATGTATACACATCATTGATTAACACATAGCCAAGTGTAGTCCAATGACTGCCACCTTCGTGTACTGGAGACGGAGCCCGTGTTTGGGTCAGAAGTCAAGTGCATACGTTATAGCACACGATAAAACACTATACAAAACCCATAAGTGGCAACAGGAAAACTAAACAGAAACTCATAATTTCTCGAATAAAGAGTGCATAAAAAACGGAGAAATACTCACTGCCGGGATTTCCATGGGGAATTTAAAACATGAATGCGACACGTGTTACTCATCCTGGCCAGGGGCGTAGCGAAGGCATTTTCTTTGGGGGTGGAAGCCACTTTGCCGACTGACATCAGAGTTGGTGTACAAACAGTTTTGTTGGCAAATATACTGACATCAACCAACACTACACTTGCAGTCGGCAAACCCATAGCTCTATGTTTGCCGACTGAAAATTTAATCAGGACCAACCATTGTTCTAGTACCTTTGATGTTTCATTTGCCTACTGAGGCTCTAAAATACGGCCCAGATCCTGGCATCGCCAGATTCCTAAACAAAATTGAGAATTAATCACAGCTAAATAACCCCTCATTGTGATTCTACAGGACTATAGCTCTCATGAAACCATAACGCTGAGAAACAAAACAGCCTGTCCGTGTTATAAAAGTTGTATCAATAAAACTACTTGAAACATTACTTTTAAAACAAAACTACAGTAAATCAATCAAGGGTATGCAAACCGTGGGTGGATCGCCATGCTCCCCACAATCAAAACACTTTTTACAAAGCCACAACTACTTCGAAAACTTTTCTCCCGAAAATGCTCATATTGCCCCTTTCGCCGCAGTCTGCCTCTCCAGCGTTTCCCCCTGAAACCTTAGTTCTAGATCCGCCCTTTTTTACAACATAGAACTTGATTGGAAAGAGTTGTTGTTCTCTTTATGAAGGCATTGTCCTGCCACGGTTGAAACCATTGATGATCTCATTCCTGCAGCGTTTTCTTTCTGGCCCCACAATATGACCAAGCTCCACCCCTTGTGGGACCCTACGACGATGCGGCGTGGGATTGATTGGTTTACGGCAGAACAGTTTCTTAAAGGCTTGACGAATGTCACGGCGGAAGACGCCGTAGATGAAAGGATTAGTTGCACTTGATAAAAAAGCAAAGCAAGATGAGGCGAGATTGATATATGGTGGCAGGGAGCTGGAACTGAGAAATATCTTGATGACCTTGGTGACGCAAAACGGGGTCATACAGATGAAGAAAGTGATAACGACGATGGCCAAGCTCTGTATGATTTTAATGTTTTTCGAGACTTGTTGGTCAATGTTTCTCGAGTATTGCGGCCTTGCCGAGCTGGCGCTTGCTGCGATAGAGATTTTAATGTAACAAAATACCATCACACACGTGGGAATCAGAAAACATACTACAAACGCAATGGTGACGTATAATTGTGCTCCATCTTGGCTGTAATTGTCCCAATCTATAGCACAAACCACCTCCCAGTAATCATAGACAACCCAAGTGTACATTACGGGTATCAATGCAAACGCTAACCCCTGCAACCACGTGTAGGAGACTGCCATCTTAGCCCGTCTAGGGGTAACAATGTTGAAATAATGAAGCGGGCGTAGAACTGCGAAGTATCCATCGATGCTGATTATCGAAAGAGTTAACATTGCCACGATAATAAAACAACAGTTGAGCCCACACTGAGCATAGCACCAAGGCGTACCGAGTAACCAGCCGTCTGCAATGAGGGATATCAACACACTGGGCATCACCAAGCTGGCGTTCATCAGGTCCGTAACGCTCAGGTTTATCAGAAAGATGCTTGAGGTTTTCTCTCGTAAGCTAGGAGTCCTTAACACTGCAATGATGACAGCCAAGTTACCCAAAACAGAAAGTACAATGATGACAAGTAGCAAAGCGGCTGGGACAACTGTCCCTATGATACCCCGCAATTCCTGCGATACATTAGTTGTATTTGTGACATACTCTTTAGTTCTGCTCTCCAACTCCATGATAAAATTTCATTCCGTTTATTCAGGAGCAGGTTTCAGACTTAAAACAAAGCTAGTGACATGCATGACCATATCTAAAATAACGGTCCTCATGGATTGAAATTTATGAAGAAACCTCATGTGTACGCATGTATTTGTGTTGCCAATTCGGTGACGCTCAACTGTGATGCGACGTAATTATTTGTCCTTCGGTTCAGCGATCGATTCATAATGTTTCATATAGTGTCGTTTTCGTCACAACATCTCACTCACAAGGTTGATGAACCAAACCAATCACATGGTATTTTTGGAAAAAAAACGGACAACTCACAGGCAGCTTCAGACAGCAGGTTGTTAAAATTTGTTTTAATTGCGATGTTTTCAGCGTTTCTTGTAGCTATTGTCAATTTGCGACGTCTCGACGTGATCTCGTATCATTAGTAATAAATCGATATAAGTAGGGATGGACGGGAGCTTAAGTAATGTGCTGACAAGCCCTAGTGAAAATGTTTGGCCTTGCAAGAATTGTAGTCAATTTATCCCAACTCGTCATTAAGAAACAAAAGGATTGGTCCAAAAGAAAAAGTCTTCAGTTTCTTATAACCCAAGCGTTAATACATCCATCACCTCAATTGCTTTTTTTTTTTTAAGTGTGTGAAGGTTTGCTTAATAATACTCGGCGACACGGACCACAATTTTGATAATATGATGCCATTGGCATAATGATCAGTGATGTCAAGTGATGTTTGATACCATCGTCACCACTCTTTGATCATTTTATTTGTTAAGATTACCAATATTGTATGCGTCCCTTCAAAGTTGTTTGTTGTTCAGCATGAAAGTGCTGATGTTTTGTTTATAAATCAATTTTCGTTTAAAGATATAGGCCTGAATACGCACACATCAAAGTACTTCTCGGTAGTACTTTTTAAAATGAGTTAGAAAGTAACCTTGTTTTGAAGAAAAAAATCTATACAATTTCCCAAAGATTTTCTTAAGTTACCCAAATTGTAGCTCAAAATCATCTTACAAATTTTCAATTCTCAAGAAAAAAAGTTTCCCAAATCTGTTGTTTTGAATCCTAATTTTGAAAGTCCTTAGGGAGGGATTACCGCTTGGGGTCACCAGACTGATTTATTTTAATCACCCTTTCTGGGCCCAAAAATCGTTTGGGTAATATGAGATATTGTAAATTGTAATAGTATTCGTTCATAAAGCCAAAAGGCCTATAATCTCTTCATTACTTCATTACTAGATACTATAGGCACAAGCCTTTTTCCTGCCATACGTAAATTTACCATACGTTTTCATGTGCCTCCATTTATTGGCGGTGGCCCTTCCCCCTGTTCTGTGCCCATGTGCGTGTCCCCCTGTCAAGACTCTGGGTCCGCACCACAGAGGGCGTATGTCATTTGATCAATATTTCAGACCACACTGTGGGCATCACCTTTTCATACCATATTATTTTCTTCTAGATCTCCGTATAGAGACCCGGTCTAGGCTTATACCATAAGGGAATAACAGTTTATTGGGCGGCCTTTACCGCAGGTTAACGACCGGTTTTGGGCGTGGTCACGGGCGTTAAGGACCGAATACCTGTATCGATTTCGTATTCAAAATGTAAAAAAAATAAAAATAAAAATGTAATTTTTGTTGAATAAACCAAAAAATT